>CAUYLG010054743.1:0-63572 GCA_963573385.1 Cacajao melanocephalus
GGGGAGTTGGGGAGAGATAGCATGGGGAGAAATGCCAGATATAGGTGATGGGGAGGAAGGCAGCAAGTCACACTGCCATGTGTGTACCTATGCAACAATCTTGCATGTTCTTCACATGTACCCCAAAACCTAAAATGCAATTTTAAAAAAAGCTATATGCTTCCAGAAAATGGGCTTCCAAGTGACAAGGAGGCAGAACTGAGGAAAAGGAAAGAAGGGAAAGTAGGAACAGTGCCAGGGTCTCTGGGGAGAAGCGAGTTCTTTGGGGAAGTTAGAGCTGAGAAGATCCTGATGCAAGCTCCGCTGCTCAGATGCCCCAGGACTCCCAGGAACTGGCACCTGGGCAGGGCTGATCAGCGTCTGGAGCTCTGGAGAACAGGACCTGGGAACAAGGAGCCATCAGTGTAAGGCTGCCAGCCGGGGACAGCCACTCCCACAGGAGAAGAATGCATTGAGAGTAGCCTGGGTTGCAAATCTCACTCCGGAGCAGGAGCAGTAACTGGTTCCTGACTTGGACTCAAACAAGCCCAGATGAATGGCAAAGGTAGAGAGTAGCTCCACCATGAGAGACCCCAGCAGGGGAGGGACAGAAGGAGCTTCTTTTGGCCTCTCTGGAAAGGTTAGGGGCTCATGATTATCCCATATGACTCTGTCCCATCCCTTGCAGCTACCACGGACCTGCCGTTCTCAGAGGACAGAGCACGTCAGAGGTGATCGGAGCTTCCCTGTGGGTGTGGAGTCTGCCGGCCACATTCTTTCCAAATGTTCCCTTTCACTGTGTTGGTCACATCCTGTGGGGCCCAAGGAGCCTGAAGACGTGGTTCAGGAAGTGACAAGAGAGACTCTGGCATCCAGGGCACACTCCACCCTGCTCTCCTTGGGATATTCCACTTCCTGGGTCCCATCCCCCTGTGTTACCTCAGGGTAGCAGAGAGCAAGGCAGAGTCTCCCCAACTCTCATGGAGCCCTCACCCCATCTTCTTCATATGGGGCAGCAGCTGGCTTAGCAACAGGCCCGGGGCCTTCGCATTCCTGCTCGGGATGTGAAGTCAGAACAAGGAGGGGAATGGAGACTGTCCGTTCAGCCGATGCCTCTGCTCACCTGGAGTCCAAGGACCTGACTGAAGGGAGGCACTGAGGGTCTGCGCCGCTGCTCTCCATACGTCCACCACGTCTTAGAGAAAAAGGGACTTGAGGGATGTGCCCTGCCCCTTAGGAACACTTGGCTTAACAACCACCTCACTGTCATTTGCTGCATAGACTCCCCGCAGGGCACAGCACCCTCCAGAAAAAATAAGTCCCTGAAAATAATATCGGGGAGGATATCGAGAAGGCTATGTATTCATTCCGCTTTAATGAGTAGAGGTGAAAATTCACAGGGCATAAACACCAGCGCTGTGTGGGGGACTGTTTGGGGCAGGTGCTGAAATTTTAGTTTCTTATAAAAACAAGAGGCTGGCCTGGGCAAAGATGGGCCGGGAAGGCCATGGACTGTGAGAACCACAGAGAGAAAGTGGGGCAGGTGGGGAGAGGGGATGGGTGGTCAGCAGGACGAAGCCTTCCTGAGGACGGGATGACTCATCCAGATCACAGGACCAAGGCTCTGCCAACAGGGTCAGGTTGGGGAAGATGAGGACTGAGCCCTCACAAGGGAGCACGTCAGGCATGGGGGCTACAGAGGCAGTGGGAGCCCCTGGAATGCTCCTGGATTCTGGCTGGGAAGGGGCCTTGGCAGAGGTCTCTTCTCTCAGCTGTGTCTGTGGGCAGGTGAGATGTCCCTGTGACAGCCCAGAGGGGGCCAATGGGACAGGTGCCAGTGAGTCCAGACTGAGACAGCCTCAGAAACCTAAGTCAGGAGAGAATCGGGAGCAGAACTGGTGGCAGCTTCTCAGATCTGGAGCTTGGTGTGGGACAGAATTGGATTGACTCCCTCCTAACAAATAGAAAAAGGTGAAAGTGATGGCATGCAACTTTGGGGACTAGGTCAGAAAAAGCACTGAGGCTTCCATCTTGGTTGCCCTCTCAAGCTCTCCTCTCTCTTTCTGCTCCCTTGCTTTGGAGGAGGCCAGCTACACAGAAACTTAGGCAGCCTATGGAGAGCCCCATGTTGTGAAGAGGAAGGCCTCCTGCCAGCGGCCATTTGGGTGAGCCATCATGGAAGTGGCTCTTCCAGCCCCAGACAAACCTTCAGAACCTAAAGCCCTGCTTCACATCCTGATTGGAACCTTATGAGAAACTCTGAGCCCAACACACCCAGCTAAGCCACTCCTGAGTTCCTGCCCCACAAAAACTGTAAGATAATAAATGGTCATTGTCTTAAGCTAGTAGATTTTGGGGTATTTTGTTATAGAGCAATAGATAATATAATTAAGCAAATGAAACTCCCCATATTTCTCCCAAACCTGCTCCATCTGCTGCCTTCCTCTCCTCTGTGGATGGCAGGCAACTCCAACTTTCCAACAGCCCCGGCTCAAGACTTTGGAGTCATCCTCGATTTTTCTCTTTGTCTCCCACCCCACACCCAAGCTGTCAGAAGATCCTGTTGATTCCATCTTCGCTATATATCAAAATGTAACATTGTCACCATTTCTACTACCACGTAGTGGGGCCACCACCACCTCTCTCCTTGCCTACCTGAAGTCTAACCTCAACATGGGGTCTGAGTGATCCTTTAAACATGTACGCCAGAGCAGGTGACTCCTTTCCTTAAAGCCCACAGTGGCTCCCATTGCTCTCAAAGTAAATGCACAAGTCTTACAATGGCCTATAAGGCTCTAAGTGATCTGTGAAGCCCCCTTACCTCTGACCTCACTACTGCTCTCCTCCTGGCTACCCCTGCCTCTTTAAGGTTCTTCAAACATGCTGAGCACACTCCAGCCTGGAGCCTTGTGCACAGCTGTTCCCCTTCCCTGAAATATTTTTCTCCCAGATAGCTACACACCTATCATCCTTCCCACTTTCAAGTCTTTGCTTAAATGTCTCTTCTCAGTGAAGCCCAATCTGACCACTCTGCTTATAGTTGCAATTTATTCCCACTCCTTCTAGCTCTCTGAATCCCTCTTATTCTTTTTCTACCCTACTTATCACCTTCCAACATCCTATGTAATTTATTTATTTATAGTGTCCATTCTTTATCGTCCATACCCCCTGCTAGAATGTGAGCTCCAAGATGGCACAGATCTCTGTCTTTGGTTTTGGTGTATCTCAAGTGTCTACATCAGTGACTAGCACATAGAAGCACTCAGTAAATAAGTGTTGAATGAATAAATTGGCAACTCTACATGTTCCTACATAACAGCTTTATGCAATGGTGCACTTTTAATCTAAAGCTTCCTGTTTCAAAGTTATTTCAAATACTCTCGAGCCTAACATTAGTTCCTGAGAACCTCCACTGCCCTTCAGCAAGCAGGAGTTAGAAAGTACAGAGCAGAAAGGAAACCATGAACCTTAGATTCAAATGCTCAGATTCAAGGACAGCAAAGGAGCTGCTGCTGATGCAGATGAAACAGATTGTACCACACAATGTGGATTAGGTGTATCAGAAAATTACTCATGAAGTATCACAGAAAGGGAGGTAAGAAACATGGCTTCATACATCCCTGATCTTCTCATGAATGAACTGGAACAGTGCTGGCCAAAATAAATATAATGTGAGCCATATATTTCAACATGTAATCAATATAAAGACATTAATGATATCTAACTTTTTTTGAGACAAGGTCTCACTCTGCTGCCCAGGCTGGAGTGTAGTTGTGCAATCAGGGCTCACCGTAGCCCTGACCTGCTGGGCTCAAGTGATCCTCCTGCCTCAGTCTCTCAAGTAGCTGGGACTACAGGCACACACCACCACAACCTGGCTAATTTTAAATTTTTTGTAGAGATAGTATCTCCCTATGTTTCCTGGGCTGGTGTCAAACTCCTGGGCTCAAGCAATCCTCCTGCCTCAGCCTCCAAAAGAGCTGAGAGTACAGGCATGAACCACCATGCCTGGCCAAACATTTTTTATACTGAAAAATTATACGTGCATTGTATACTTACAGCAGGCTTCAGTTCAGACTGTCCACATTTCACATGCTATAGTCACATGTTGCTAATGACTATCATATTTAACAGTACAGATAAAGAAGCACATGTTCAAATCTTAGTCCAGAAAATGTGTCGATTTTGCTATAACTCACCCTTCTGAGAGTGATGTCAACCAACAGCATTCTACCAGCATCCATGGGTATCCAAACAGTTATAATCCTATATTCTAAATCTAGGTCTATGTGTGTTGAAGATTTGTTCTAGTCTCCTGGTTTTCAGTGACACATGATACAAAAGAACCACAATAGCACAAAGCAGCCTTTGTGCTCTGAGCACATACATTGTCTTACTAAAATTAGAGCAAATCCGAATGACCTCTACTCTCTGCTAAGACTCTATAAGAACCTCAGCAGTTCACCTAAGACTGCAGCTCAAAATAAAACATAGTTATATGTGCAAGTAACTTTATCATCTTTTTATAATAGCAGAAAAGTGAAAAAAACCTAAATTCACAACAACAGAAAATTGTGGACATTTTTCCTTGATGGGACTATTCAGATAGTAAAATTGACGTTTTTAAATAGTTTATAATAGTGTGGGGGAAATGCTTATGTTAAAATGCTGAGGGGAAAATCAGAACACAACATTGTGTATGGAAATGTTGGATAATCAAAATTATGTTAAAATAATACATACGGAAAATAGCAGAAACTAAACACACCATAATGAGATAAAGATGATAAACTGAGCCACACTCCTGCCTGTCCCTCCACAATATAGCATTAGAAAAAGAAAAACAAAGAAAAGTTTAAAGGAAAAAGAAAAAAATCAATATCGGCATATGAAAACATGAAGTGGTGTTCTTGATGAACCAAAATTTATGAGGAATAGAGTCACACTGAAAGATAAACCATAGCCTAAAATCTTGGAAGAGCAGACTGTGTCCAAAGGTAAGAACAGTTATGGTGCCCTGAGTTAGATGGCAGTAGACACACATAGGTAGAGTTGGTCGGGGTGACAGTTTGCAGGTACTATGCTGAGAGGAGCTGGCCAAGATGGTCCCTTCCCCAGTACTTACCCTTTGCCAGGCAGCCATCAGCAAAGGTGTTACTCCCATCGTGAGTAATAATGATAAGAATGGAAGGCCACTGACCCAATATACCAGAAGTCAGAAAAGAGATAGCCTTGTAATTAGAAACACAAAAGAAGTTTGCAGGAACTAATTGTAACTTGTTAACAATCCCAGTAAATATAAACAAATTGAATTAACATATTAAAAAGAATAATCTTTCAAACTTTATTTTGAAAAACAGTTGCATACAATTTACAAAAGATTTACCTAAAATGAAAAAAAGCAAGACATTCGTAAATAAAGGAATTGAGAAAGATATATCAAGTAAAATGCTAATCAAAAGAAAGCAAGTGTAGAAATATTAAAATCAGAAAAAGAATTCAAGGCAAAAAAAAAAATTAAAAAAGGACAAAGAAGGATGTTGATAAGAGATACACTCCCTCAAGATCTGTTATGGATCTTAGACGGATTTAACACATCTGTCTCTGGAATTAACAGTTCAAGAATAAAACTATGGCTTAATACAATCAAATAGAAATATAATATGAATCACAAATGCAAGCCACATTAATCATTTAAACTTTTCTGGTAGCCACATTTTTTAAAAAGTAAAAAAGAAACAGGTGAAATTACTTTTAATAATTTATTTTATTTAACTTATATCCAAAATACAACCATTTAATATATAATCAATATAAAAAGTTATTAATTTTTCATACTAAGTCTTTGAAACTGGTGTGTGTTTTACACTCAAAGCGTATGTCAATTTGGACTACCCATGCTTGTTGAACTGTAATCCCCAATATTGGAGGTGAGGCCTGATGGAAGATGACTGGATCATAAGAGAAGTTCCAATGGTTTAGCACCATCCCCCCTTGGTACTGTATAATCAGTTGAGTTATCAGGAGATCTGGTGGTTTAAAAGTGTATAGCACTTCCCTCATCTCTCTCTCTTCCACCTGCTCTGGGCATGTAAGATGTGCCTGCTTCCCTTTCATCTTCCACCATGATTGTAAGTTTCCTGAGGCCTCCCCAGAAGCAGATGCCAGCATCATTAGCCTGAGAAACCATGAGCCAATTAAACCTATTTTCTTTGTCAATTGCCTAGTCTCAGGTACTTCTTTATAGCAATGTGAGAACAGAGCAGACTAATACATATGGCTACTATATTGGACAGCAAAACTGTAGATAACTAGATAACACAACTTTATCAAATGGTCTTATTAAAATTTTTTCAGTTAAAGAATAAATTAAAATATAAATTATAAATACTCAGAAATGAACAATGAGAACAGGCCACACTTTTAAAGTGTATTCAATATAGCCAAGCCAATACTCAGGAAAAAATATATAGATATTTAGTTTTAGATATATTCATTGAAAATCATTTAAGAAAGATTGAAAATTATAAAAGCATAATTTTAAACCATGCAGCTCCAGAAAGAAGAGCAGATAAACTCAAAATAGAAAGGTCATAAAAAAGATAAAGGCAGAAATTATTGAAATTGAAATGAAATTTACCAAAACTTCAAAAGCAATTTTCTCTGGGTGATAGGGCTTTAAGTATTTGCTTTTCTTTGACTCTCTATTTTTCTTCTCTTACCAACTTTCCCAAGTCTTGCTTTTATAATATAAAAATCCTATCTTTAAAAATGTTCTGTAACACCAAGGAGGATTTTGAAAGATTATTTATTTTCAAATGCCAATACTTATTAAAGTTCCAATAGTGAAACTTTGAACAAGTTACTCACAAGCAATTGGGCAAATTATATAAAAACTGAAATGTTCTTAGATTTGCTGAAAGATTACTATGGCCCAAATCTGCTGTGGAAACCTCTAGCCACATTTCCAGATATGGAAATCAGTGGGAGATGTCTGGAAGGAGTTTCCTAGGGCAGCGGTCCCCAACCTTTCTGGCACCAGGGACTGGTTTCGTGGAAGACAATGTTTCCACAGATGAAGCGGGGCAGGGGAAGAGAGGGTGATGGTTTCAGGATGAAACTGTTCCACTGCAGATCATCAGGCATTAGATTCTCATAAGGAATGCACAGCCTAGACCCCTCACACGCGCAATTCACTATATGGTTCATGCTCCCATGAGAATCTAATGCTGCTGCTGATCTGGCAGGAGGTGGAGCTCTGGCAGTAATACTTGTTCACCTGCTGCTCACCTCCTACTGTGTGGCCCTGTTCCTAACAGGTCACGGATCACTACCTGTCCACAGCCTGGGGACTGCGGACTCCTGCCTTAAACAGTAAGTCATTAACATTTTTCATTTATTGATATGTGAACTAAGATATCAGTTTACAGGCTATCATAGCCTATAATTTATTTAACAATGTACCATTTTAAGTATTTTGCTATTACAAATAGTTTAGGTATGGACAGCTTCTGTGTCCACTTATGACTATTCACTTGAGATAAACTTCCTAAAGTAGGTTTGCTAAGTCAAATGTTATGTTAAAAGATTTTTCATACATTTTAACAAATTATTGTACATGAAAAGTTGTACTAATGAACTCACACAGACACCCAGCAGTTTATAAAAGTTCAAGTTTCCCTACATTCCCATCAATTCTGGAAGGGGTCATTTTTTTTCCTTTGAGAATTTGATGAGCATTAGTATTTATCAGATAATAAGCATCTCATTCTTACTGCATTTCTCTGATTGCATGTGAAATTCGTAATTCTCTCTCTGTTTGAAATACTGTGTGCCAGACAGAGGAAACCACGACAGCATTTATCCTCATGTTAAATAACTTAACTAATGTGTCAATTCTCAGAATATTTCTTTCTATTACCAAACCCTTAAACTCACTGTATGGGTATTGATCCTCTGTTGTGTAGATTTCAAAACCATCCCTGAGTAAACTGTAAGTAAGCCAGTGGGCATTTGGAGAATCAGGTGGACTCCAGGAGAGATTGATAGCAGAAGAGCTTTGAACTTGTCCTCTGGGTGGAGGTTGCTGGAATGGAGCTAAATTACAATGGAGAGAGCATTTATTAGCAAAAGCAATCAATAAACACAAAAGCAAACCAAAGTAAGATATCCAGCAAAGAGGCCTTTCTGATTCAGGATTACTTTATCAAGAAGACATGTGGTTTACCAAGACATTAATAAACAAAGGGTTCATGAGTTCTCTCAAACAAAGCTTTTTATCTATAAGCATAAAAAAACTTTTTAGGTCAAAGCAGCTGGCATAAATATAGATGAGGGTAAAAAAAACACAATAGTTTACATTAAGCATTTATTTCTTTGCCTTTTTTTTTTTTTTGAGAAACCATCCAAGGATGCATAACATTTATTTTTTACATAGTTAATTTAAAAAATGACATAAGTTGCACTGAAACTTGAAATTTAAGCAGCATAATTTTTGGTTTTTTAAGAGGAAGTTTTCCATTCCATTAAGCGCAATGCTTTATCTTGCTTCAGACAGTATAGTGTAAAAGAAAGAATAATGTTTGATGATATAAATAGCTATGGAAGTTAAATAATCAAAATATTATCAAGAAACTATTTGAATATACTATATGAATGTACCATCACCTGTTAGAAGTGTTTTTAAGATGTAATACAATTGCTTATCAGGCAAAGAACATACTATTTTAGTGATGTTTTCTATAATATAAATATATACCATGAAATTATGTTCTGTCAGTGTAAATTTTCCTTAGTCTCCCTACTTTTGAGAGTGAGCTTTCTTTTTCTCCCCCCAAAAAGGTAAAAACAATAGCTAAATAGTTTTAAGGACAATCAACCACCAGTGTATGTACTACTACTTTCTGGTTTAAACAAGATGCACAATCCTCCATCCATTTAGAGAAGTACAATCTAATCAAATATTCTTGTTAAATAAGATGTCAAGGGTGCAGGTTGCTGTATTACCTTACTTTTAAACCATTCATCCTTTTGTTAATATGTAAATATCATGTACAGAAAAGAATCCATCAAATAATAATATATTTAGCCTGGTGCGGTGGCTCATGCCTGCAATCCCAGCACTTTGGGAGGCCAATGTGGGTGGATCACCTGAAATGTGGAGTTAGAGGCCACCCTAACCAACATGGAGAAATCTTGTCTCTACTAAAAATACAAAATTAGCCTGGTGTAGCGGCGCATGCCTGCAATCCCAGCTACTTGGGAGGCTGAGGCAGGAGAATTGCTTGAACCTAGGAGGCAGAGGTTGCTGTGAGCTGAGATCACACCACTGCACTCCAGTCTGGGCAACAAGAGCAAAACTCCATCTCTCTCTCTCTCTCTCTCTCTCTCTCTCTCTCTCTCTATATATATATATATATACACACACACACACACACACACATATATATACACATACATATAATTATATCTCATTTTATATATATGTATATATATAATATAAAAATGTATGAATTTAGATGTACATGAAATGCAGATATTTCATGTAAATATATATCTACATATCTCTACATTTCATGTACATAAATATAAATAAATATTTACATGAAATACCTAGAGTCACTAGAAGCCTCACTAAAAGCAAGCACACTCAAAAAGAGTAATTTGGGGAGAGCTTAATAAAGAAACTACTTTCAAAAGGGTGGGCAAAAGAGATGGTGCAGTACTCTCATGTACAGAAACAGCAGAGCTCTTTCACTATTTATGTCAGGGGTCCTCAAGCCAACCCTGAACCCTGTGTCTAATGATTCACTAGGAAGACTCACAAGACTCATCATATAGTCCTACTCATGACTAAGATTTATTACAATGAAAGATTACAGAATTCATCAACAAAGGGAAAAGGCACATCAGCGAAGTCCAGGCAAAACCAAGAACAAGCTTCCAAAAATTCTCTTCTAGTAGAGCTAGAACGTGCCTAATTCCCCCATCAATGCATTATGAAAATGTGTCTAAAGTGTTGCCAATCAGGGAAGCTCCTTAGAAACTCAGTGCACAGGGGTTTTACTGGGGGCTGTTCATATGAGCAGCATCTGGCATTTACCCAAATTTAAGAACCCTACAAGGAAAGCAGTTGTTAAGCATAAACTGTATAGTTTGTAAAAGTGTTTAAGTACAGAGGTCCTCTCTTATCAGTTCTGGGGATGGTGGGGAATCCAGATGCCAGCCAAAGGCCAACTTTGTAAGTAGGCCTTTCTAAAAATAAGCAGTCAGTCTTGCTATGTTAACTCTTCACACTATGTCTAGCTAAAAGGGGGACAGAACGCAGGGACAGGAAGGACTGTATGAGAAGTATCATCTGACAGAAGCTATGACCACTCGTGGAGGGATGCAGCTATCTTGAGGCTGCTTCTACATGGATACAGGGAGTGGGGAATTTAATATTCTGCCTTCCTTTTCCACCTGCCCTTAAGATGTTTGGTGGGTCTCTCCTAGCAGCTGAAATCAACTAACTAAAAGCCAGAGGGGAATGGAGGCTGCTGATGGGAACCACATAGAATTGTGGAGGATGGAGTAAAGTGGAAAATGTAGGGAACAGTAAAATGAAGTTATTCTGCAAACTAGGCAAAGAATTCCAACTTAGAGCTATTCACCAGGACCCCCAAGTGGTGGACGCTGTGTAACAGACATAATATATGAACTCTGTTTAAAAAATATAATTAAATTATAACATTTTAAGACAGGATTTCAAGAGAACTTTGATACTGATATACACACACCCACACACACGTTTTTGTCCACAGTTCCTGGCTCATAATTTCCATAGTCCTTGTTATTTCCTGGTGACTAACATAATAAGCATATCTTTTGGTCTTTTGTCCTAGGGTCCTGAAGCAGCTTCAAACAGTTTCTGAACGATACAGGTGAAGGACAGTCTTTTGCTACAATACTGGGGAGCTTTAGGCTACAGAAGTAGGCCTCAGAAAACAGGGTCTGTCTCTGTTCTGTTCTGCTTTTACCTGTTCCTTTTTCTCCTCAAGGCAGGGCAGAGACACTAAAAATATACTCTAATCTGCCTCCACTTTTCTGTCTTAGAGGCGGCCATAAGGAAATTCTCTGACCTACCTTGTCTGATTGTGGGTCATGAGACCCTCATTTTAGAAGGGGTCCTGCCCCATACCCTGGAGGAATGAATGCTTCAGAGAGAGGCCAAGAAGACTCTGAATAGCTAGCCTTGTTGGGTTCCCTCAGTCAATTTGTATGAAATCACATTCCTTTTTTAAAATCACATTTCTACATGGTTGTCCCTGCTTCAGTCATGCGTATCCAATGAAGTCGCTATAAAGGGTCTAAGAGGCCATGGTGGGGTGATGGTGGTATAGGGATAGCTCCAAGGTGGTTCAACGCATGGAAGTTCCTGGAGGGTGGGACACCTAGGGAGGACATGGAAGCTCTGCTCCCCTTTCCACATGTCTCATCCTATGCATTGCTTCATCTGTATCCTTTGCAATATCCTGTATTACAAATCAGTAAAAATAAGTGCTCCATGAGCTCTGTGAGCTAATATGCCAAATTAATTGAACCCAAGGAGGGAGTCATAGGAACCCCAATTTATAGCCAGTGGGTTACAAGCGCAAGCAAAATACCCTGGAGCTTGTGATTGGTGTTAGAAGTGGGGGGGCAGCCTTGGAGACTGAACCCTCCCCTGTGGAATCTGCCACTACCTCCAGGTATATAGTGCAAGAGTTGAACTGGGTTGCAGGATATTAATGCTGCAGAATTGCTTGTTCACCGAAGTATTCTATGTTGATGGTACTGTGAGAACACAGCAGGGATAAGCTGTTATATTCTACACAGCACTGAATGTAAAATATATAAAATTCCATGTATTATGAATAGGCTTCCTAAAGACAAAGTCTGATCCTAAGGCAGATAATATTTATATCGTATTTTTAAAAATATTCAAATTAGATATATGCTCATTGCCCTCCTTTTGTCATCTTTCTTTGGAATTGTCATTGTTACACCAACATTCCAACAGTCTATATGTCTATTTAGACGCAGGAAAAGAGTAGTAACAATTTTGAAATGACATATGAGAAAAGGAATTATTTCCGAATAGCATCTTACATTTTTGAATTCATGGATTTTCTATATGGTCACTTTGATCGGTTGAACACTGACAGTGCATTTGATCCTTTCAGTGGTTGATTTTAATTCAGGATTTTAAATCCTGTTGTTCTTGGTGAAACCACAAAGATCACAAACTGCCTCATTTACAGCACTCTCAAAGAACCTTGCAATTCATGGCAATTTCATATTTTTTAAGTGAATATTAGTGATTTCATCTAAAACTCTGCGTGCCATCAGGAACACAACAGATTTCAGAGTTAGAGCAATCAAAACTGACCTTCAGATGATTTTCTAAGGCAGCAAAATGCTTTGGGGATGAATGAAAATGAAAGAGAGATAGATGTTTCACTCTCATGTCAAAGGGTGTAGAAAATGATTTGCATTACATGAAAATTTCCTAGGCAACAAAAGTTCTTCACACACATAGGCTCTTTCCAAACATTTAAGCTGATTACTTGCTATGACCATGTCAACTTCAATCTTGTCTGACTCCACAGCATAAATAAATAGTACCCCTTTGGTATTTAAATTGGAATTTTCATAAACCAGAAGGTTTAGATGGCTTACCAACACTTTGAGAATAATATTATTAAATCCTGGGCATGAGAAAACTTGAACCTTTATGTGCTTAAAGTAGAATTCCTAGAAAATGTTCACATACTCATTCATAAAAATTGCCAAGAATGGTCTTTGCACATGCCAGACTCTCTTTTATGGAATGAGAGTATAATATTGTGACTAGATCCATCTCTTTGGGAACCACAAACTTGAATCTCAGCTTGGGAACTTTGGTAGTTGTGTGATTATAGTCAAATACTGATTAGACTCTCTGAACCTTTTCTCATTTATATTAAGAGGATGATACTGTCTCCCTGTCAAGGTTATTTTGAAGATGTGTGTGTGTGTGTGTGCACATGTGTGCATATATGTATGTAGGAGTATGTTTGTGTGTATGCGTATAAAGTAATTGTTCAATAAATACAACCTTCCCCCTCCCCCGACCCTCCAGTATGTTGCAAGGCATTCTTGAATCTTACATCCCAAGAATTATAGACGACTTATTTGGCAATAAATACACATAGATAATATATACTAATGAGAAAATTACTTCTATCTTACTATCCTAATACAAAAATGACCACACATAGATCCTGCATGGAACTTATAAGACACTGGAGATCACATGGCTAAACATAAAAAGAACAGTGAATAGAAATAACATTGCAGAATTATACTGTAGGTTTCTTGGAAACACAGAGAAAACAGATAATGCAGAAGTCCAAAACGAGATGATGAAATAACATAGAGCAATGATGGCTGGTAGGGCTCCAAACATGGAAATTCTTTGTGGAAGTCTCATTCTGCTAAAAGAAGGGCACTGTGGATTTATGAACTGTATTCTTCATACTTATGCAGAAGAGAGAACAATGATGCAAGACCTACACATTTGGACATGATTCTACTCCACAAGAGATTGGTTGGAAAAAGGGAAAGACCAGGAACATTAGACGAATTCTCTCTCAATCTCTCTCTCTTTCTCTCAGTGGGGGCACTGCCCTGTGAAAACAGGCTCCTAGACTCCCTCTTTCTGTTTGCTGTGCCATTCCTTCATGGTCCTAGGTGAATGACTACCAAGCTGACCTTCAATTGAGCACATGTCGGATGCCTACAAGGGCCTCTCAAGTTACTTTAAAAATCTAAAATTATTTAAAATGATTATATTAGTATAATGTTGGGTTTATTTATGTGATATATGATTTTATTATATATGAATTTATTTTATATTATAACAGTATATATAGTATAAACTATTAAGTGAATTTAGCAGGGTCACATGATACAATGTCAATATATAAAATCAATTGTACTTCACTATACTAGCAATTAATCTGAAAATAAAATTAAGAAAACAGTTTCATTTACAGTAGCATCAAACAGATTTAGGAATGCATTTAATAAAAGAAGTGCAAAGCCGGTACACTGTAAACTGTACAATATTGCTAAGAAAAATTTAAAAGATCTAAGTAAATGGAGACACCAAATTTTCATGAGTTGGAACACTCCCTACTGTTGTCACTTCCACATCTAAATTATCTAAATTAACCTTCAGATTTAAGACAACCTCTACCCAGATTCCACAAGTCTCCTTTGTAGAAATCGGCGAGGTGATACAATGATGTACAGATATTCCCCTATTTGCAGTGGTTCCACTTCCAATTTTTTGACTTGGTGATGGTATGAAAGCCATATGCCTCCAGTATGCTCCTTGCCTCAGATAAAGCCACCGTAAGTTGGAAATATGGTTAAATAAAAAAAAATGCACTTTTGAATTAGGACATTATCAATTATGGTGGATTTATTGGGAGGTAACCCTAGGGTAAGTCAAAGAGCATCTATATATGGATGTGCAAAAGCTCTTGAATGGTCAAAATAATTCTGATGGAAAACAAGATGAAAGTTAAATGATCTACAATACTTAATTTCAAAACTGTAAAGCTGTAGTAATCAGGACAGCGTGGCATTGATATAAGAAAAAGCATGAAGATCAGTGGAAGAGAAGAGAGAACACATTTTTATGGACAATTGGTTTGGTTACTGTCAGGAAAATACATATAATTTATTTATTTATTTTTTTGAGATGAAGTCTCTGTCTGTCACCAGGCTAGAGTACAGTGGCACCATCTCAGCTCACTGCAGCCTCCACCTCCTGAGTTCGAGTGATTCTCCTGCCTCAGCCTCCTGAGTAGCTGGGACTACAGGCATGTGCCACAACGCCCAGCTAATTTTTGTATTTTCAGTAGAGACGGGGTTTCAACATATTGGCCAGTATGGTCTTGATCTCCTCATGATCCACCCACGTTGGCCTCCCAAAGTACTGGGATTACAGAGGTTAGCCACCGCACCCAGCCAATTTATCATTTTTAGGTACACAATTCATTGACATTAAGTACATTCACAATGTCATACAACCATCAGCACTATCCATTTCCAGAATTTGTTTTTGTTATTCCAAATGTACTATTTGGAAATGGTACCATTGACTCCTCATCCTCCCTTCTCCCAGCCTCTGGTAACAATTGTTCTACTTTCGGTATCTATGAATTTGTCTATTCTAGGTACCTCAAATAAACGGGATCATACAGTATTTTTCCTTTTGCGTCTTACTTTTTTTATTCAGCATAATGTTTTCAAAGTTTAGCCATGCTGTGACATATTTTTGAATTTCATTCATTTTATGGCTGAATGATTTGTGTGTATATACCACATTTTCTTTATCCATTATCTTTTGATAAATACTATGTTTTTACTACCTTTTGGCTATTGTGAATAATGATGGTATTAGCATCTTTGGAATATAAATATCTGTTTCAGTTCCTTCTTTCCATTGCATGAATTATACTTTAGGAGTAGATTTGCTGGATCATATGGTAATTCTGTGTTTTAACGTTTTGCAGGATAACCAAACTGCTTTTCACAGTGACTACACCATTTTACATTCCCACTGCAATGCGTAAGTGTTCCAACTTTCCACATCTTCCCCAACACTTGTTATTTTCTGTTGTTTTATCATAGCCAATCAAATGGATATGAACTGGTGTCTCATTGTGGATTGGATTTGCATGTCCCTAACTTACTAATGATATTAAGCCTCATTTCATATAATTATTGGCCATATGTATATCTTCTTTAGAGAAATGTCTATTCAAGTCTTTTGTACATTTTTAAATTGGATTGTTTGGTTTTTGTTGTTCAGTTGTAGGAGGATTTTATATATTATAAATGTTAATTCCTTATTAAATATGTAATTTGTATGTATTATATCTCATTTTTATGGGCCATCTTTTTAATTTCTTATAGTGAATTTCAATGCACAGAATTTTTCATGTTGATAGAGTCTAGGTTATAAAGTTTTTGTTGCTTGTGCTTTTGAGGTCATCATCAAGAAATCCCTGACAAATCCAATGTCACGAAGCTATTCCCCTGTGCTTTCTTCTAAGAGTTTTATGGTTTTGGCTCTTAAGTTTACGTCTTTGATCCATTTTGAATTGATTTTTGTGTGTGGTGTAAGGCAAGACAGATTGTTTTGCATGTGGATATAGTTTTCCCAGCATCATTTGTTCTAAATGCTATCGTTTCCCCATTAAATGGCCTTTGTATCCTTGTTAAAATCAATTGTACATATATGTTGGAGTTTATTTATGGGCTGTCTATTCCACTGGTCTATATGTGTTCTTATGGTGGTACCACATTGTTTTGATTACTGTAGCTTTGTAGTTATTTTTAAAGTCAGAAAGGATGAGTCCTCCAACTGTCTTATTTTTCAACATTATTTTGGCTACTGGGAGCCCTTAAAAATCTATTTAAATTTTAAGATTTAAAAAGTATTTTTGCAAAAATTTCCATTGGGATTTTGATAAGGATTGCATTGAATCTGTAGATTGCTTTGGGTAGAATTGTTATCTTAGCAATATTAAGTCATCCAGTTCATAAACATGGAATGTCTTCCCATTAATTTGTATTATTTAAATTTCTTTCAGCAGTGCTTGTTATACAGTTTTCAGTGTACAAGTCTTCATCTCCTTGGTTACATTTTTGATGCATTATAAGTGAAATTACTTTCTTAATTTCTTTTTCAGATTGTTCATTGCTGAGTTATAGAAACACAACTAATTTTGTGTGTTGATCTTGTAACATAGAATGTTGCTGAATTTGCTTATTAGCTCTAGTAGTAGCTTTCTTATGAATTCTTTTGGATTTTCCACATATAGATTCACATCATCTGCAAGTAAAGAAAGTTAGCTTTCTAATTTTGGGAGACTTTAACTTACTTTATTAACTGCCCGACCTAATATGTGAGCATACTTGAATTATGTCTGATATTTGATCTCTGTCTTTTGTTATTGAATATGATATTAGCTGTGGGGTCAACTGTATTTTTGCATAGCTGTTTGGGCAATTCAATGGGTAAAGGATAGCAATTTCAACAAATGTTAATGGAATATTTGGATATTCATGGGTCAAAAAATAAAATAACTTACATGTTTAACTCATGCCATGTACAAAATTAATTCAAATTATTTCACGGACCTAAATGTAAACATTTAAAATGTAAAACTTAAAGATAAAAACAGAGAAAAAAAAGTTAACATTGAGTCAACTCAAAATTTCTTAGATGGAACACATAAAGGAAAAGCTTGATAGACTGACTTCATGAAAAGTAAAAGTATTAGCTCTTTAAAGTATACCGTGAAGAAAATGAAAAACCAATCCACAGAATGGAAGGAATATTTGCAAGTTTTATCCCAATTAATAAGGAATTCTTAAACTCAGCAAGAGGACTAACAACTCAATTAAAACATGGGCAAAATATTGGAAAGACACTTTGCCAGAGAAAACACCTGAATGACAATACACATGAAAAAATGTTCAACATTAGTCATCAGGGAAAACGCAAAGTAAAACCACAATGAGATACTACTACATACTCACTGTATGGCTATAATGAAATAGAGTCAATGCCAAATGTTGCTGAGGCCATAGAGTAGCTGGGTCTCTTATAAACTGCTAATGTAAATGTAAAATGATACAGCCATGTTGGAAAATAATTTGGCAGTTTCTTAAAACATTAAAAATACATTCACTATACAAACTAGCCTTTTCATTCCCAGGTATACCCAAGAGATATAAAGATGCATGTCCACACAGAGACTTGTAACTATATGTTCATGGATGCATTATTCATGATAGAACAACACTGAAAACAATCTACATGTCAACTGATCAATGGATAAACAAAATATCGTCTATCCATAAAATGCTATACTACTCAGGAATTAAAATAATCTACTGAGACATGCAACGATGTGATTGAAACTCAAAAACATTTTGTTAAGAGAAAGAAGCTACATACAAAAGCCTATGCATTGTAAAAAGTCTAAATGTTCTATAATTTTATTTACATAAAACTCCTGGGAAAGGAAAAATTATCTCATCAAACACCCTATAACGAGTTGTTTGGGGCTAGAGGTGGGAGTCATGATTGACTGAAAATGGGCACAAAGGAATTTTTTTGAAATGACAGAAGTGTTCTACAATTGGATTATAGTAATGTTTGGACAAGTATAAATTACTAAAATCCATCAAACCATATTTAAAGTGGTTAAATGTACAATATGTAAATTATATTTTAATAAAGCTGTGAATAAAAGGAGAACTCAAATAGGCTCTCTGATAAGGAGAGAGAAAGAAAAAATGTGGATATAAAGATGAATAAATAATGAGAATAGTGTCAAGAAGACAAACACTATTAAACATAAGTGGCTAATTGTATATGTGTGTATGTATAATTTTAGTTAAGTTCATAAAAAGTTGAACAAACTGGAATATGATTCACTAGGAAAGCATACAGAAAATAAGACTACTTATATTAATTCCTGTTTTGCTTCCCATCAAGAATAACTACCATTTTGAAAGCATGAAACCAATATTTATAGGAAAGAAGTGAATCATTCAATAGGGAAATTTTCTATAAGAAAAGGTCTAACTACTTTAATTCAATCCTCTTGCATTTTGGAAATTACATGCTAGGATTCCTACCCTGACAGCCCACCAAAAAAAAAAAAGTCACAGATGACATTACTAAACTATTGCTAGTGGCTCCTACAAGATATAATGAAAGTTATAATCCTACAGCTCCCAAACCATGTAAGGGGATCCTATGAGAAATTTTAATTTTAAATGAAAACACTTCTTGACATCTGTTAGATACAGAAACAAATACTAGCCAGAGGTAGTTCACTGTGTCAACAATAGATAGCACTACATTCCTTTCAATCTCATTATATCTTTGTGAAGCCAGCGTTCTGGCTAGCTGCTATTAGGATCAAACACAAATACCATGTGAAAATCAAGATGGAACAGGAGATGAGACTGAGACCCTTCATCCGCATCCCACCATTTACATTTTTCTGCTCCCCTCCTATGATCAGTGTCCATCACTCTAGCTATGTTTTGACCTCCTTTGAAGGCAGGAATGTTATCTCATTTGTTTCTCATAAATGGCCACTGCTGATGCTGAGCTTCTAACTTTACACCATGTTTCATAAATTTTATTAAGTAAAAACCTAAAACAGATGCAGCAACAACCACAAGCAGTTGAAGTACTGTGCTCAGTATGATGTATCATAATTTTAAAGAGATTAAAAAATCATAAGGAATATGTTCAGGGAAGAATCATTAGGAATGTGAAAGTTTGTTAACAATTCTGACAAATCAGAAACACTTGGAAACGAGTGTCCAGGTAATAAAATATAAAAGTAAATGTCTACCACTACTAAGAATTATAGGCTAGCTTTCCAGTGACATGACTATCCAGTTTTGCCTGAGACATAATTCCTAGACTATGTCTCAAATGCAAGAAAGAATAGGCAGCAAAAACTATTTCATCAAAAGACGCCAATATTTTCACAAAATTAGTGGCAGAACCAATCAGAAATCACCAAGATTAGGTATCATAATTCCATATAAATAATGATCTACAACTCGTATCCAAAGGGAAAATGCTAGAATTTTTTGTTGCATACAAATCAATAAATGACACATAGTAATTAAGTGGCCAATGAAGTCTAGATTTGTGTTTAGACTGGATTTATACATGAAAGGAATTATGATAGTTATTTCCCAAGAGAAGCATAAATACCTACAGTTTTACTTATGCTGAAATCCAGAGGGACTGATGCAATGTGGAATGCTGAAGAGAAACTACACTGGTGCAAAATATGAATACGTCTTTTTAATCACTAGCTACACCCTGCTTTCCATTACTTCAAAATCTAGTACAGTTATTGTGGGGTCTGATATGCCATTACTTATCTCTCTCCCTCTCCCCTTAAATGTAGTTAGCAGAGTTCCAGGCATGCTGGTTTGTGATGATCTGTCATGACTTGTGGCATTTCCTATCATTGTGACTCATGACAGTCTCAGGACACCCTAAGGAGAATATGCATAGCACAATATGTTGTAGAGAGCTCCTACCACATGTTCCCAGCAGGCATTTCTTAGGAATTCTGGAAAAGGTAAGGATATATGATCTTGAAGTAAATATAGGAAAATGGTCAACATGTTATGAAATTGTAGAACTGTAGGTGACCTTGTGAGGTCAATTCAAGGAACAGAAGAATGGTGTTGAGAAGTCAAAAGATACTTACATGTAATCTTAGGCTTTAAGGAATTAAGAATAAAAATGCGAGAGATGTTTCAACAATGAATGTAACTCCAAATAGAAAGAAAAATCAATTATACGGTGAATCATGCTGTGATAAACAATGATACTAACTATGATAATATCAATAACCAACAAATAGCATAATAATGCCCATAAACTTTGGGGGATGAAAGAATACAGAACTCATAATAAACAAAAATTTACCCTTTGTTTAAAAAAAAAAACTTTCCTAGAAATGTCTGTGTGGGTGAGCAACTATTTTGGTTTAACCAGTAACGTCCTGATTTTATCACTGAAAGTCCTGTGTCCTGGGAAAACCCTTGGTCTGGGAAAAACTAGGACTTTAATCATCTCACTGTTGATTTCATTCCAACAAACCACTGTAAATTTCCCGCTAAGAACATAATTGTATTATCATTTCCAATTGTCTAATCAAGGAAAAGCACACATATTTCATTCAGTGTATTTTTTCCCCATTTCTTACCTACATTCTTCACACTGCACTAAGCCTTTCTGATGGGTTCTAAATGGAGAAAGAAAACAACGAGATGCAGTCCCCTGTACGATGCTGCTTCACACACCAGCACTAAGCCAGAGTTCACTTACTTTTGCTGCAACCCAATAGATTGTTGACATCCAAGTGGCTTGCACTGGGAACACAAGCATCACACTTTGAGCCAGTGACAAATTGTTTACAGAAACACTGGCCTGTGACCAAGTGACAGGTTTCATTTAAGGCTCCTGAGAGATGACAATTACATGGCTGACATCTGAAAACAAGACAAATAAACCATCAAAGAGAATAGTGTTTTGATTAATAATTCATAGTATAAGTTACACCTACCAATAGCATTGTAGAGTAAGATGGTCTGTTTTAGCCAATGTATTGAAAAGAATGTTTGAGCTAAACAAAGAGAGAATCAACATAACATAAAACAGAAAAGATCTTTATAAAAATACTGCTCCTTATAAAATCTGTAGAAAGCTTTCTCTTTATAAACTAATAGCAAAAACTATATTATACTGCTTTTTTACATGCCACAGTATATCTTATGGATTAGTTTGAATCCAGTTGTTCAATTAAGGATACTATAAATTTTGCTTTTACAAAAGCAGTTCTCCTGTCAGCTAAAAATTTAGATTAGGTACCCATAAAATTATCTTTTTAAGTGACTATCCATGTATGAAATAGAAAACCAGGGGTAAATAATTGCTCTCTAAAAAATCTTAAAATTCTATAGCTAGGTCTATGAAGCTAAATTTCACTAAGAAAATTGCTTGAGGAAGACAGGTTCAAATATTGTTGATACCTTAATATGGGTTATATCTCATTTTCTATGTTATGCACGAAACTCATTTATCCACAATAGTTGGAGAATACAGCATTATTCTAATTCATGAAAAGATGCTAATGATATAAATATAATACGATAACTTTGCTGCAACTTAAATTTCTTGGATCCAATGTTGCCTGTAAAAATACCAGTAGTGGCATTTTGCCATGATAGAAACTAAAATTTGTTCCCTCAGAGTGAATTATTCAAACACATAGCCTACGTCAATGGCACTGATTAGGGTAAGCAATTCTGATGCCATGAAGTATTAGAGAAGCAAACAGCACATGTAAGAAGACCACTCACCATTAAAAAGGTACTCTCCGTGTGACACATTTGAAACAATATTAAATGGATTTACCTATATGTTCTAATAAAGATGCTGAACGAATAGAGTTACTTTCCCCCACTGCAGTTTTTACAGTGTGATCTCTCGGGTAATCATTCAACACCCTTAAAAAGGTTGATAAAAGCTAAGACTGCCAAATAAGCTGCAAATTTGTTTTATGGACTAATATCCCCTTGGGAATAAATAAAGTACAGTTTCTCTTGAAAACCACTGTACTGTAGTTTGCCCTTTTTATGGTCATGATAAAAGGACATTTTTCCCCTTCAAACAACTATATTAGGTCTTTTATCTATACACATTACATCAGAATTCCACTTCAAATAGATGTTTTGTCAAGCTAAGTTTTAAAGCCGAAGAAAATTATGCATTATAATTAAAATGAAATTATAGATACAAAAATATTTGATTTGTTCTTAATTTCATTATATGCTATTATATAGAGTCTATTGTTTATAGGCCTCTAATGTAATATTAGTGAGAATAAACAATAAGAGAAAACCTTCTCTCAATGCGTGTGTGTGTGTGTGTGTATTACTGCACCACTCATGATTAAGTGTCTCTTGAGTATTTCAGTTTTTATTACCATTCACTCATGAGACAATCACTTATTTTACATACAGTACATTTAGAGTAATAGCTTCCAGTGTATAACATAATTCCTTTCCTTGATGTAGTTCTATTTTCTTCCAGTCAAAGCATGCAATGTTTTGAGCAATTAAATGTGTCTATCCTTGATTTTATAGTCTCTCATCCCAGCCATTGTTATATTCAACTTATCTGACTTGTTATAATTACTTGACTTCAGTAAGAGAGAATTTTTCCTAAATGAAGTTCACAGGAGAAGACTTTTCTGAATATTATAGTCTGTTTCTAGCCCAAAGGACACTGGGGATAATTTTGTAATTAAGGATTAAGTAAAATGATTCCTGTAGATTTCTCAGCCACTCAAATATAATTTTAAACATTTCCAAGACTCTTTAGCAAATAAGCTACAAGTTTGATGTCATTTTATAAGTTATCCCTCCTCAAGAGTACCTCCTAAATGAAATATATTTCACATTTATTAAAACAAAATCATACATAATAAAGGAAAAGACATTTTAAGCTTAGAAAGAGAAACACCAAACTAAGATGAATTGCAATATTGATTTTGCCAGGATAAATGGTTTTTGTAATATTAATATAAAGAAACCTTTATTACACTGACTCTCTTGGTACAGCCAGAGCTGCTCCCGCAATCTGTTTAAAATCTTCATTTTTCATCCTTATGGGAAAACCTCACTTGCTAAATGGATTTCATAAAGAGTAATCTGTCAAGATTTATATAGATAAACAATTTGTGATGTTTATTGACCAGTTCATTATGGTAAACAAAACAGGAGTAAAGCATCACTAATCTCTGCCAGCACTTTGCTATGATAGTTCTCTTTGTGACCTTATATAACTCAGTATTTACTGGTTCCAATGGGTAAGAAGTTGGCCTCTGTCTCTTACATCACAAATCTCTTATACTTTCCTTTCCTAGGAGTTTCTTCCAGTTGTGCAAACAGTAAGAGAAAGTGTTATCCTAATTATTACTGTTGAAGAAACATAACTATTAATGAAAGGAATATGTTTCAATAATGTACATCATTGTCAGAAACTTCATCATCTGAGGGAGGAATACTGTAGAAGGCCTAGAAAATTCATCATCTGAGGGAGGAATACTGTAGAAGGCCTAGAAAATTCATCGTCTGAGGCAGAACTACTATAGAAGGCCCAGAGATACAGCCCAAGATATATAGGTCACTTTACTGACATTTCTGTTTGTACACCCCTCCTCCGTCTGGGGCCTCAGCTCTGTGGGTACTATCAAATTGATTTCAATATTGATCGACATAAGTAACATTCATTGAGGGCCAGCTATGTTTCTGGACTGTAATAAACATCAAGGATGTAGAGGTGAATCATATAGAATTGACCCCGTCCTCAAGGAGCTCACCATCTCATATGCAAGAAAAATGGAAAGAACATTAAGAAAGATGTATTCAGACTCTAAAGGTCCAGAAAAGGGGCAACTTACCTAGTCTGGTAGCAGAAGAAGGGATGGGAAGACTCGTTTTAAGAGTCTTGGAGGAGATGCTTGGGCTGAATGTTAAAAGATGAGTAGAAATAAGCAAGGCAAGTTGGGGGAGGGTCAAAAATAGAGAAAAAAGAAAAAGTAGGAGAGGGTGTGAAATTGCAAGCAGCTTAAAACTTTTAAACGTAAATTCAGAATAGGGAATGGTGATAGACAAACCTGGGAAGGTGAGCAGAAGTAAGATAATGCTACCTTGGGGCCGTGGCAAGGAGCAACGGAAATGAGCAGGATAGACTTGAGAAATATTAAGTGGAATTAGTAGAATGGGATGCCAAATTGAAAAGAGAAGGGAGGACAGGTATGGAGTTACTCCAGGTCTTCTAACTTGCTGATGGGGGATGAGGAGGACATCATTCAACATAAAGAATGAAGAAGCAAGAGATCTCCAATTGCTAAGGGATTTTAGATAAGGATTATTAATAAACAACAGAGAAAGAGACTTCAAGGTAGATTGGAGAAACTGGGCAGAGTTTTTGTTTTCCATCAGTCCCTAACACAAAGGCTAGCACACGGTAAGGATTCAGTAAATATTGTCAGATACATGAATTAATAGTGAATTAAGTACCAGGTAAGCTTTAGACTTAGGATAGGACACCAGAGATTATCTGCACATGGTTTGTAACTCTAAATAACAAGTTCGCTTTTTTGAGCCTTTTTTTATTGGCTTAACTTTGTCCCCCTGGCTAACCTCACCCCCAGGGTATAGACAGCTTTCTTTAAGAGCTGGTCTGTTCAGATTCCCTTAGACTAGTGTTCTCAGTTCACAGAATTCGGTGTGTGCTATAGTGCCCTCTAGAGGACTCTGGTTTTTCCCTGATGAACAATACATTTCACCTCTGCAGTGGAGGCGTGGTTTCATTGAGCTTAGTTTGCCTTTAGTCACAGCCTACTAACAGTATCTGAATTACCTTGGAGCTGGAATCAGAATTATAGGAGAGGGATTTGAGGCTTGGGCATCCACGTTGTGTGAGCTGAAAGCCATATTCACATGGCTTATTGAAAAAGGAAATACGAGAGCCTCATCTGAAAGGGAGAAGTTAACAGTGTGCAAACCCACCCCCTTTGGTGAATTTCCCAGGCACAAATAAAGAAACTCATAAAAGCTGGACCTGGGGCAGTGACTCCCTTGCATCCAGGAAATAGTGACAGCTAAATCTAGGTAGCTTGCTTATCAAGGTTCTGATCTGAGAACACTGCCTCTTTCTCCTTTGTTGACAACTCCACATATTTATGCAAATAACTAAATAACGTTAAAATATGACAGCAGAATCAAATTTTTAAAGCGCCCTCAGATAGAAGAGAGAGTTCACTCATTTTCTATGGTCTCAGAAGGCAGAAATAAGACTGGGCAAAAAAGTCAAAGGACTGCAACTTTTTGGTCAATATAAATAATATATTTCTATTTGTTGCAGAATTACAGTTGGTTGAAATAAACATGAGCTACTTCATGAGATAGTGGGCTCCTTTTAGTTCCAAGTTTTGGAGCAGAAGCTGAATGGCCATTCACCAGTTATTCTGGAAAGGTGATTTATGCAGAGAAATGTATAAGGTAGAGTTTAACCAAAATTACTTTTAAGGTTCTTTCCCACTCTACAAAGTTATGATTCTATTATGCTTAGTGAGACTAAATAATTTGCCCAAGGTGACAGTAAATCTAGTTACAAGGTCAGCAATCTTTATCTATAAAGGATGAGATAGTAAATATTTGAGGCTTTGCAGGCCATATGAGCTCTACTGTAACTCAACTCTGCTGCTGTAGTATGAAAGCAACCATAGACAATATGGAAAGAATTAATATTGCTGTACTCCAATAAAACTCTATTTACATAAACATGTGGCAGACCCCCAGGGCTACAGATTGCTGAACTCTGGTAGAGCAGGCCATATTATGCCCACCTCAACAATATCCAAGTTCTATTCCTTCAAACATGAATATTGCCTGACTTGGTAAAAGGCATTTTGAAGATGTGGTTCAGGATTTTGAGATGGAGAGATTATCCTGAATTATTCGAGAATGCCCAGTGTAATCTAGGGTTCTCATAAGGGAAGGCAGGAGTGTGAGAATCAGAGAGAAAAGGTGTCACGACATAAGCAGAGGTTCAGGAAAACACTGCTCTTCTGGCTTTGAAAATGAAGGAAGGAGCCATGAGCTAAAGAATGGAGGTAGCCTCTAAAAGCTGGGAAAATCAAGAAAATGGATTTTCTCCTGGAATCTCCAGAAGAAACACAGGCCTGATTTGAGCCTAGTGAAACTCCTTTAGAACCTCTGACTTCCAGAACTGTAGAATAACAAAAATTCATGTTGTTTTAAGCCACTGAGTTGGAGGTAATTTATTCCACCAGCAATAGGAAGCTACTATATCTGGTCTAGTGGAATAGACAAAACTGAAACCTAGATATCCTGATGTCCAATTGTGTATTGCTCCTATTACATCACATTGAATAAATGCTACTAATATAGAAAAACTGATATTTCTTATTGGGTCATATATCATCTATATTAACAGAGAATTTGGCAGCCATAGGAGACTGCAAAATCACAACTCTTCACCCTTCCCTCTGTGCAGGTCCTTTGCAGCTAACTGTATAGTTCTACCCATCACAGAGGAGAGTCTGTTTATTCCCCACCACTTCCAATCATGGTCAAGCCTTGTGCCTTGCTTTGGCCAGTGGAATAAGGCAGAAGTAACATCCTGGCGGTTCCGGCCTCAAGTATCTTTGCATGCTTCTGCTCTCTTTCTTGGAACTCTGCCACTACCTTGTGAGAAAGCCCTGGCCTGGCTGCCAGATGATGACAGGCTTGTGGCCCATTTACCCTGTCACCCCAGATGACAGCCAGCTGTCTGACAAAGAGTCACTGAGGAGAGGGAATCTATAAGGCACACTCCCTAATTTTTCCATTATCACACCATAAAAGGAAATCAGTTGACAAGAAAGTTATCTGCTTTCATTTGAAGTCACTGACCTGGTTCTCAGAGAAAAGACCAATTGAGATCAATCAGAAATAGGCCTGTGAAAAGATTACTGGACCAAATCTATAACCTAGTGCTGAAATGTAGAACATTTGCAGTAAAACCAACGATAATTTGGGCATAGAAGAGCTTCCCTTTATTTTATGCTCTAGAAGTCTGAGCCTTTAGACTCCCTAACCAGCCTTGACGCCCTGTCCTCTATGGACAAGCTCAGTGTGTGTCAGTTAGTAAATGAGACAAATAGTGATACTCCCAGCTCCTTAAGGCTTGAAACAAGGTACCATAGAACATAGAGAGGATGTATCACTAGGGAAAAAACTTTTGGGGGTTGTGATATATGGTCGTTATGTAAGAAAACTGTGCAGTACCAGATGAGCTGGAGCAGTCCTGGGGACTATGGGGAAGCGTAGTCATAGTTACAGGTCAATTTGAGGACAACGCCAGTAAGTGCAGGGTATCAAATATGGGTCTCCAAACCGACTGAGACGAATTAAATATGGCCCATTTTTGTCTCAGTGTTTTTGGGTTAGACAAACACTATATACGTTTTTGCATTATTGATTTTTCAGTGGGCAGACTTTTTTTTTTTGCTTCATTGTTTTCGATACTGATTAAATCATGTTTGCTTTATGTGTCAGAGGTAAATGGAGTAATGTTTGCACTAGAATCAGCTTTTTAAAATACATGCCCCCTTTTTCTGGTCAGTAACTTTTGAAGAATAAACCACTTAGATGGAAACAGGCAAATGATTTTCCAGCTTGGTCAGAGAAAGTTATTGTTGTGTTGCATGGATGATTGTTGTGGTGGTGTAGTTTTGGGGCGAGGTCTATTTTATTTTATTTATTTTGCCCTTGGGAATACAAAAAAATTGTATAAAATAAATGAAGAGAAAACAGTATAGCAGACATTGTTATATATAACATTTAGAGCATGAGGAAGTTAAGGAAAATGTGAACTAGGCAGATGAGGAAGTGAGGTTATTTTCCAAATTGATGAAGAAATAAAATGATAAAAATAAAATATTTATAATTTACTGTGTATTTTGAAAATTGATATTTTACTTTCCATTTGTTATAACTGCACTGTAGTTTTTATAAATGTAAACATTTATATTTGTAATAACCTACCACAGTACCTAGATTTCAAAGTACATTCAATTGATTTTGAATCTACTTTGTTTTTAAAAAATTGTTTTAACATCAGGGCAGCATAGCTGCTTTCCTCTACTGCATATCTGTATACATTTATATTATTGTGAACTTTTTCCTTCAAGAAACAAAAATTTCTCATACTTGATGGAATCCCATACATCTTAGCCATTTGTTACACATTTTCAATATAGCTAATGCTAGTGTATATACAATAACAACCAGAAGTCAAAAAGAGGTTCAAGAACAGTATCATTCAAAAGAGGAATGGAAAAACATATAAAAGGGAAAGTTCATTTTTATTTCTTCTCAATGTTGAACAAAAGTCCAAACTCAAGCGATTCTCATTGCCACATTTTAAAATATCTTCCTCCATGCCCTTCTGTGCGACACGATTTCCTCTCTAATAATTATCAATGTTGAAGTGAAAAGAGACAGCTGAATTCATCAGTGGGATAGGACGGTCAAGTCAAGTTACCAGCATTCCACATGACTGATTTAGTAAGAGACAAATCCTGCTGATCTCCTTGGGTCCCATATGTCCATGGGAAGCTTTATTCTTTCTATTCTTTTTAGAGAAGCTGCATTATATACAGTAGCTCTTGCCTTCCATAGCGCTTTCCAGCAGTAGCCTATAGACTCATTCTACTTAACAGCAGAGCCAATTCTGCCAAACCTGAGAAGAATCTAAGCCCCACTCAAACTTGCGAAGTTCGGACTTGAAAGATGATGATTGCATGAGATGGCATGAGACATTTTTATTTGGGGGAGAGATGAGGAAGTAATGGTTAGTTCTGTGCTGCTATATTAAAAATGAAATGCAGGAGGGACTTGCAAGTGTAAAAGAGAGACAGCTGGCTACAGGCACATGGCATGCATCTGAATAGGTGATCACATGTCTGAGAGCCACACATGTATGTTAGTGGTTGAAATCAGAGACACAGAGGTGGAAATTGAAAGGACATATTAAAAAGGATTGACCAGCAAAAGAGGCAGAAAACAAATCCGAGAAATAGAATCTCAGAGTCCAAAGGAAGAGATAATGTTAAGAAATCAAGAGAAACAAGGAAATGACCAGCACCTTGAAAACCCATGAGTCATGAGGAGCAATCATAAATCAGTTTTCCTTTTGTCTTTCACCGACCCTTTAAATGCACAGTATGGAGCTAATTTCCCCATGTTCCACGTGGATATAAAATGAGTCAGTCACATGGCTTTTCTGGTCTTTCTCAGGCAACAGAATGTCCTATGGTTACTTTAAATTGCAAAATACAAATTTAATTCAGAAAATAGTATGCCTAATCCTGTATAGTAGTCAACACTCCAATCTTTATTTAAAGAACAGACATTTTCAAGAGCATACTTCTTTCCCTTTCATCTAGCTAGGACAGGATGAAGGCAGCAAGTCTACAGCCAGAGAAGGTAGCTTGGTTAGCCTCCTCTCTCACGTAGAGTCTGCTGGAAGGGCAGTAACTCACTGGACTAGCACCACCCAAGGCAGTCTACTGTCTCTGGTCCTGCATATACATAAAACTGACTTTTCACTGACAGTGGTACCTTCCTGACTCCTTCATTGATCTCTTCCTCCCATTAGGTTTCACTTGCCTTTTGTTTTAGTGCAGTCAGATGCATTTTCAATTCAACTGGTTGCTCATTAGTTCTGTAGCCCACAGGAATCTTGTCTTTTTCTCTACACAGGTCTCTTTAGTCTTCTAAGTGGAACTTTGAGCACACACTAAGACAACTCCACCCTGTCTCTCTTCCCTGTGGTCTGCATCTGGTCATGGGAAATACACAGTCTTCCTTGTCATGATGAACTCTGGGAGTATAAGATATGCAGGGCACCATCTTCCAGCCTATCTTTCCAAACCTGGCTAGACTGTCTCTTCTCAGTTAGATTTTCCAGGCCTAAGACATCAATGCACTGGTCTCTCCAACTGCAGGAAACACGTCACCCTTCAAGGGATCTAATAAGACCTTCTCACTGGACTCAAGTGCAAAGAACCACCGAATCCTCCCTTTTTCCCACCAGTGAAACCTGTTCTCTCACTCTATCTTTTCCTTAACCCATTTTAATTTATTATATATTTTTATACACCTTGTCTTTGATTTGGATGAGAATTTAATAGTCACATAACTAGTTCTTGAATCTCTACATGTTGCAAGTTCTGCTAATGTATGCACTACGCATCGTGAATAAAGAATGAGAAAGAAACAAAATAAAGAAGAAAAAAATCTGTTATTTTTTAAATCACGTTTTCTTGAATCAGTGTTCTTTTTAGATTTGTTAGTAAGTGAATGAAGAGTGAGAGATTAGACAATAACTTTCAGAGCTCATAAAGCAGGGCAGAATCAAAAGAAGGAATTTGTAGAATGAACAGCATGTTTGTACACAGTTATGATATTACTCATAGAGAGATGTTTGAGTTAAAGAAAGGATTTGGTGGATCGACGATCATGGAAGGGAGGAACAAGAGTAGGAAAACATGAAGGGATCATATCAAGAACTGGCAACAGGTTATTTTTAGACAAAATGCACATGGTTTTCTTCTAAGGCTAGATAAAAACTTAAGAATGTGTGACAATGTAGACAAGTTGGAAGTAGAGAAAAGATAATCTGGAGATACTTATATCTGGCTTTATTTTGTCTGTGAGCAGAGGGCTAAATTATCTGCAAGGGCAAGAGAATGGAATTAAAATTGAAGAGACTGGCAGTAGCTCAAAAGGAGAGAGAAAGTAAGTTGATAAGAAGTACATACATGGTAGTGCTTCCGATCAGCATAGGTACGTGATCTTTTCCCCAGTCTTCACAGATCAGGGCAGGGGAGTCTAGCTCCAGTGCTGGTCAGACCTACTACATAGTGATAGGTGAGGGACCTGTACTTTTTAAGAAATTCTTGTTCCGGGTCTAAAGTAAGGTGGGGAGTGAGATGGTTACATAATAGGAGAGGAACAGAATGAGGGAAAAGGCTCAGCCTTGAACTTAAGAACACTGAAGGGTAGAGGAAGCAGTGTAATGAAGGGAATCAGATTTCATTTAAAGAAAGAAAGTTAAGTGAAAAAGCTGAGACAATCAGATGTCCCTAGGTCACTGAGCAGGTGTTTTGCTGATAACCCTGGTAAGACTAACAAGGGGGATGAGTAGAACGAAAATGGGTAATTGAATGTCACAAAATACCACTGATGGGCATGAGTGTCGCAAGGAGGACAGGGGATTGGAGAGGATATTTTTCTCCTGGTAAATGTGATCAGAACTTTGAAAAAGGCAGAGATGGTCAGGAGTGAAACAAACCAACCCCAGAGTTCCAACTGGGGAATCTGTAGAATATTCTTTCAAAAAAATTACACACAGGAGCAAGTATGTACAGTGACTGGCTCCTATTTTACTCTCAAAATCCTGACGTACTTTTTATTTAACATTTACTGTACCATGTACTTTCTATACTCATTTAGGTGATTTATAATAACATTTGTAGAAAAGAATCTTAACACTGTCAGACTATCAAGGTACCATTTCTGTGGTGATAGAAGTAGAGCATCACAGATTAAAATATACGTATGTCCATATGTCATGAAAACAAAAATTATTTTAACAAATATTTGAAATATTTATTCAGTTTCTAAAAATCACACTGAATTTTAAAAGAAAATCAAAATGAACTAGTGTAAGTTCTTTTTCAGTAATTACTCTGTCACCTGTCCACCCTCTAATGGAGGTGTTAATGAGGAGTGTAATAGCCAAAAGGCAGGCAGCAGGGGGGCAATGAGTTAAAAAGAGCCCAGATAATCACAAACCCTGAAATGATTAGCAATTATATTTATAAATATACACATATTGAGAAACAGATTTGACTGGTTTTATTACATGCTTTCTGAGTTCCGCACGCACTACGAGCTTCTCAGGGATAGGAGCATCAAAGAATTCTTAGATTTAGTCTGAACTTTAGACAAGCTTATAATCACACATACACACACACACACACACACACACACACACACACACAGAATTAGTATTACAGCACATCTTCAGAAATACAGAAATAAACATAAATGAGTGAAGGCAAATGCCCACAGATACTCAGAGAATAGGAAGTAGAATATTAAAGAGAGTGTAACTTTGAAAAGTGATTTACTTTCATAATATACTTTACACACTGAAAAAAATCATCATATCACAGGATACAAAGCTACGTTTCTCATCTGCCAGTCTTTAAAGCTAAATTAGAAAGTCAAGGAAAACATAAACAGATGCAATGAACTAATAAATATGCAATAACAAAGCATATACATATATTCCATATATATACACACACACACACACACACATACATATATATATATGAAGAGAGAAAAAGTATGTGTGTGTGTGTGTGTGTGTGTGTGTGTGTGTGTGTATTTTCTTCTTCAGATATGTCTTTTCCTGTCTTTCTCCATATCCAGACACTCAGCCTTTTGAGGAAAATATATTTTATCTAATTTAATATTCCCAGGCCCTAGGATAGAGGCACATCTATCACTATATAGCAACCCACTCTAGGAAATACTCAAAGATTACCATATATTAAGTAAATGCAGATATCATGGAACCAAAAACACATCAACAACAAAAAAACACTTTTTACAGAAGTTATTGCTTTGTAACTGCCAAAAAAAGTTAACTGTTAGTAAAGAAATAGTTTAATTATTAATTCTTATAAAGATATACCTTCCAGTCTGAGGATCAAATCCAAAGTAACGGTCTTTGCATTGGTCACAATGTTGCCCAGCAGTGGAAGCATCTTGGCAAACACACTGCCCAGTCAGGCTATTACAGATGTGATTAACTGCACCAGCTGTATGGCATGAGCATGGCTGGCAGCCAGTGGCATTGCCTGGAGAAATATAAAAACCTAGAAATAAAGAAATTAAAAGTTTTTATGTATGCTTTTGTTCCACTCTTGTATTTAAAACATAATAATTGATTACACAGAAAAACGGAATACTCTACCATGGCACTAATTCCCAGTACAAATGTGTTTGTATCTGTTCTTAAGTGGGTCAATTACAACCAAAGAAAAACCGAGTAAATTATCTACACTGCACTTGGGTGTCTCCCAGGCACCTACAATTCAATGTACTTAAAATCTACTGCATAATATTTTCACAAAAACTTGACTTCCTCTAATCAGCTCCATTCCAACAGGTATTACCAGCCATTCAGTTGCTTTAACTAGAACCCTGAGATATCTTTGGTAGGGCAGACTTATAAAATATAGAAAACCAGTTACATTTAAATTTCTAACAAACAATAGCATTTTTTAGTAAAGGTGCATCCATGCAGCATTTGCTTAGACTAAAAGAGTTATCTGACATTCAGATTAAACTAATACTGTACTTTGCTAAAACAAAAGCTTGCATCCTCCACTTCCCTAACCCCCTACATTTTGCTAATTACCAAGTCCTATGGATATTGCCTTCTAACAACTTTAAACCTTCTACTCTCCATCCCTACTACCACCTCCCCAGTTAAAGTCACCAACCACTTTTTTATAACTAATACCTCAAACTAGATGCTACTGTAGGGGCTTTATATTTAGTATCTCATTTAGTTCTCAGAGCAACACAAATAATGCAGGAATTATGATGATGTCTATTTTGTCCACTAGAAAACAGAAGATTGAGAAGGTTAACACACTTTCCTAAAATGACAGAGTTAACAGATAGCAGAACCCGGGTTTACACCCAGGCCACAGAGTCCCAGATCATCTATTCTAATGACGTCCCTTTTGTCCTGTTCTAATCTATTCTTCATAGAACAGCTGGCGCAGTCTTTTCCAAAGTGAAGTTTGGACATTTCACTTCTCTATTTGAAACCACTTGATGGCTTCCTACTCCCTTTAGGAAATAAATTCAAATCTCTCACCCAGCCTCCAACCCTACAGTGTCCCAGCCATGTCTCTAGCTTCAGCTCACAGCTCATCCTCTGCTCAGTCCATTGCAGTCATACTTGTTCCTGTTCTTGAGACCTAAAGGCCTTTCCATGGGCTGTTCTGTCTGCTGGGATGATTTTGACTTATCTCTTTTGCTTAGCTCACTCCAGGTAAGTCAGGTCTTGTGACTTCCTCAAGCAACTTTCCCTAGGCCAGGCTAGATATGCCTGTTACGAATTCATAGCATCCAGTTTAGTTCCTTAAGTGTTTATGAAAGTTATAATCGATCTCATTTCCACCAAAATCTAACCTCTAAAAGGGCAGAAAATCCATTTGTTTCATTCATCGTCTCCCTAGCAACCAACACACTGATTGGCACATAGTAGGCACTCCATACACATTTGATGAACTAATAAAAATGAGTTCAATTATTAAACAGTCTGTGAGTCCAAGCAGTACACTAAAAAAAAAACTGCAGAATTCAGAGATTTTAGAATTCTAAATCTCATATTTTTTTCTTGCAGAAAAAGGAAAGAAATACAATTACGATTCAAAAATCTATTCAAGTTGCTTATAATCCCTTGGACCAAGGAGATGGAAGTTAACTTACAAAATTAGAAAGCTGTCAGACAGTTGAATGATGGAGCAGGCATATGATGGAGAAATGATTCTTAGTGTTGTGTGACGTGTGTGTGCATGTATATGTACATATACATACACACATGCACAGACACATGGGTACACACACAAGCATGTGCAAAATGCTGCAAGGAATTTTATTGAAACAGTGGGGCAGATGGATCACAGAAAGATTCTAATGAATGCAGTTACAGCAAATAAAAATGAATTGTACGATTGTCATGACACTAAAGTTCATAAAATAGCAGTGATATTGAAAGGAGGAGAGCATGAGCACAAAGTGAATCCATTCTGTTATCTATTCTACAGGGAAAAGCAAAAAAGTAATTAGGATACTCTAAAACTCGCTCCAGGTTCTAGTTGAAAACAAGCCATTTTCTTATAGTTACCAACAATTGGGTTTTTTTCCTTCTCCTAGATCCTGTACATTCTGTCTTACACAAATCTTCAAGAGCAGCAAAATAGAAAACATTGCGCTCAATGAGAGGAAAAGGAAAGAGCTCAAAATCTGTGCCATTTATTTGGAGGAAATCAACTATCATTTTTATTATAATTTACAGCCAGATTATGCTATTTGTTTATTTGCATCACCTGACAGCAATTTGCCTTATATATACATTTCCAGATATAGAGTATGGCCATGACAATGAGTGTATATTGTTACACCCGATTCATCACATGATCAAAGTCAAATTTAGAAGGCTTATGTTTAAATTCAAGGCCACTGTGGTTGGGATTCTTTGTATTTTTTGTTCCTGTGAAGGTATCTAGGCCCTTAAATCCATGATGATGGCATCATGAATGTGCTAACAGCTCTCCAATTTGGATAAATTACCCATTAGCACAGATACTTACAAGTAGAATTAATTTAGACTTATTGCGATAGCTCCAAGCCACAGAAAATTTGGAACAATTAAGGACGATTTTTAGAAGAAATGATATATTAGATAAACCTGTAAGTACAAGGGAGGGGGATGGCATTTTGGTGCAGAAGTTGGGTAGTCCAAGTTTGGGGGAGTAGAGAATGTCATAGAAGAATCAGAAATATAAGCAGAGAAGAACTAAAAAGATAATAAAGCACCTACGGAGACTGAAAGTGAAGGTAAGTCTTCCAGGAAAAGACTGCATGGGAATTTGCCTTGGGGTTAATTTCCCTCCTCCTCTCAGGAGCATGATTATAAAGGTTAATCCCACCACTATTTTAGTTGTCCTATTTTTAAGCAGTTCTAATTAGGATGACTCAGGTAACTCCCTGCTCAAAGATTACCTCTTGCCTTACCTGAATGTGCCTAATTCTGGACCATTACCTCTCTTTTATGACTTCCAACTTTAGAAACCAATTTTTTCTCTTCCCTTATGCTTCAACTTCAACTCCTGAATGTGGCTTAATTATAACTGATCTTAATTTATTTTAACATAATACATTTCTGATATCCCTTCATTAGCTCTACTTCATGTTCCAAATTTTTATATCTGAAGCATTTTAACTGATCTTATTGAGATTCCATTCCATGAATGATTTTGTACCACATTCTTAAGCATGGTCATTAGGACATTATCATCTTGCATTACGTAGTGCTGAGAGTTCACACATACATGGTCCAAATCAGCTCCCTAGTTTATTATTTTCCCATTTTATTTAGCTGACCCCCAGTTTTAAACATGACAAATCTCAAGTGGAAAAAAAAATGCATCATCCAGCTAAAGCAAAGAGTCACCCATATCATAAAATAGTGTTGCTTTACCTAGGAGAAGAATCTTTAGAGTTCAAAGTTATTAGCAAGGCAGCTGGTATTATCTCCTGTAGTGGCTATTTGCATAGCACCGTACTTGTCCTGGGCATAAAAGAAGAGCCCATTTCCCAGCAATGTCCCTCCTGAGGACCATGAACAACTAGGCTTTGCCAAGGTCTTGAAAGGGAGAAAGAAAAGAAGCGTAACCTCCAGGCCTTATTCAAGAAAGGAGGGCAATGCTGGGGCTAAGCACTAATTGCAAGCCATTTGGAAGAAACTACTCTCACCTTAAGCCAGAAAATGGACAGAACAGTTACACAAGAGCCTAGAGAGGAACGTGTGGCTCACCTAAACACATGCAACAAAAGACTATCTTGGTAATGGCTTTATACAAATTAATATTTTCAGAATGATGTATAGTCGATGATGGTAGTTTTCAAATTAAAACAATAATGATTTTTCTCCATTCAGTAGTTTTATATAAAATCATGCTAAAATTATTTCTAGACTTGATCAAGTGAATACATAAACAGTAATATTATTCATCCCAAGGTATAATTTATCTTATTTAAAACAATTTTAAAACTGTTTTTCAATTAAATTAAATCTACTTTAAATGCTCTGCTCTTATTCCTTTTTTCTGGGCTGCTACTCTCTCCTTGAGCAGCTTACTGATCCCTATTTCCTTTTAAAATTCAGTTCAAAAATTATTTTCTCTAAGTTCCTAACACCCCTCATCCTTCAAGAATTAATCATTTCCTTCACTTTACTACTTCTCTATATTGTATATTTCTAATATTGCTTTTATCACATTGTGATACATTTACATGTGAGTCAGTTTCCTCTACTAAATCACGATGTCTTAGTAAATCTGTGATTGTATATCTTAACACCAGCATAGCCCCTGGTAATTTACTCAATAGATGTTTATTGAAAAATGGATATATGAATGAAATAGATAAATGGCTGAATGGATGAATGGGTGGATGAATGGATAAATATCTGCTACCCTTTAAAATATGAGATGATCCCTTTAACACTGAAAAGGAAAATGGTAAACATAAATCTGTGAGTCATGAAGAGTGGTTGGTCAGAGTGGCCTGTCCTATCAGGGAGTCTAGAGAGGAATGTATATGAATCAGACACAATAAATTTAAAATATAGTACTCATCACAGAAACAGATGGAACAGAGCTATAGAAAGAAAATGTCACCCTAAAACTATATCTCTTGTTCTTAAAGCAAAGGACATAATAATATGCTCATGTAAAGGATAACATTATTGGAATTCTCTGTTTCATAAATAATCCAATTTTTCTATGTATGTGAATACCCATGAAAGGTCCTCATTAACATATTCTCTAAGAATCAAATCCAATAACAACAAATAACCTAAATAATAACTCTGATTACATCTAGGAGATTATAATTAATACATGTGTTTATGCACATTCAAAATCCACAGCAAAACTTATATTCTCTGTTACCATTCAGTGTTTATTAAATGTGTGCTCCAAAGCCTGTCTCCTATGTCATTCCAACTATCTCCAAAATTTCTCCAACTGAGTTATCAGAGATAATTCCATTTCTAGACCCTTTCAGTTTACCTCAACATTATTTGAACACTGTAGCTTCCCAGGGACCTGTTAATTTTCATTTTATGCCTATTACTTGAGTTTTCAACAACAAATGAAATATCGCAGAATGTGAAGCAGTAATCAGAATCACGAGTTGAGACATGCTTGAAGGTGGGAAAAAGAAACAGTATTTATCTAACTCACCCAGTATTTATTGTGTGAACGTTTAAGACAAATATTGAGTCAGTTATTTACAAAAAATTCCACTCTTTCAGAGTATACATTATGAAGTCAAATGGACCTGGATTTATAAATGGCTCTTCTACCTAATTAGATTTCATTTCCCCAATTAGAGAATCATCCCAGCACCTCCATCATAGAGATATTGCGCATATTAAATGGAACTTTGCAGGCACAGCCCTATTACAGAGCCTGGCACACAGCAGACTCTAAGTAAATATTTATCTATTCACATCTTTGTAATTGTTAATTAGCAAGTTTTCTGTGACAAATTTTTCTAAATTAAAATTTAAATAAAGGCTTATCAGTGTCTTTTCCTTTTTTTTTTTTTTTCCAGATGTACCTAAGATTGTGGTCTATATTTCCTGTGACAAGATTCCTTCCTGATGATTTATCAAGGAAGAGGTTCTTACTTTGAGACTCAGGTCTCTCTGTGAAAAACATGTTAACCTAGAAAGTTGTCTCACCAAACACTAGGAAATGTGGCATAACTGGATCTCAACTTTGATGCATTGATTTTTAATGGAACATCAGCATCTAATTCCATTGGCAGGGTCTTGTACGCAATTCTAGTTTATGAGCTCATTACTTAATAAATATGATGTGCTACTTAATGAAACAAGATACTTTGTTTAATTAATTGTAAAAGAAAACCAAAAGCAAATACTAGGGGGAAGCATGAGGCATTGTCCTATTAGTACAAAACATGTCATAGGAAGCTGGTTTCGTTATAAATTAGCCTTTATTTTATTCCAAAGTTGCAGAGTCTTCAATAAACCCTCTCTGCCTCTAGTTCTCAAGGACAAGGGTGGGTCACTGGCTCGGGATGCCTTGACATCCTTCCCTGCCTTCCTCGGCCTGGCCTCTGATTAAGTGCCTACTGCTGAACATTATAAGGTCATCTGGCACTGAAAAAGGGAACTGGGAAAACATATTTAGTGTTATATTTATTAGTGTAGATATGTGTACATTCATATATGTACACACACTCCAAATAATTTTAAATTAAAGCATTTTAAAAATACTTAATGGAGGTTAAGCAGCATTTTTAACCTCTGTTCAAGTTATTGAATGGCATATTAAAACCAATGTGGCTCTAATGTACCTTCTAATGTGCACTGCTGCTTTAACAAATTGCCTATAAATTTTAGTTGAATTAAGCCTATTCCTTGTACATTTGTAGTAAGGTTAGGTTAATAATACATGAGGTTTCATTACATGCACCTTCCTTAATAATGTTTTTTAAGAAAGTGGGATAAGAATCTATGTGCAGTCATCTAGTATGGGTCAGCAGTATTTGCAATCACAGATGAAAGGCAGGCAGAAGTCCTTAAGCCTGCTACTCATCCCTTCCTATGCATCCTTTTCCCTCCATGCCCCACTGCTCACACATACCAGCATGGTGTCTGCCCCTGTGGTACATAATCTAGGTCTCTCAGACATGTCTAAAGACGTAAATGAAAGCTTCAGATTGTAGCAGCACATTTTACTGTGCACATTACAGACCTGGCTACTGCAAAACATCTGTTTATGATGAAGATACTTCAGAATAAGGATTTCTCTTTTCAATGCAAGTTTTACTGTAAAAGAACATAAAACCAGAAAAAAAATATTAAAGTGGAATTTCTGAAGCCAAAAAAAAAAACGTCCCAAAGCACACGTTGCCCCTTTCATGGACTATGTATATGTGTATACCAGATCTTGTTTTGTTAAGAAATACATTAGATACTTAGGTCACTGTTATTTTTCCTCCTTTGCAAGGTTGAACACAACACTTTTACTAAGTGTTGCAAAAGGAACACCACAGGCCTTTGATATGCCCACACCTAAAAACAGTAGAATGCCACTGAGGTATTTTTGAAACATAGTTATTCATTAATTCAGAAAATAAATAGGGAGCACTGCTATGGAGGTACTGCTATACCTGCCTGACATAGAGCACTTAACAATTGTGAAGGATAGCAATGAGACTTATTGGCTGGAGAGGAACAAATGATCTGAAGACTTGTGAAAATGAGGTCAGAGAGGTCATGGACATTATAGACCACGGGGATTATTGAAGAATATCAACTTCATTTCTTATTAGCTATGGCGAAAAGCAAATGGAAGGTGGAATGACAGGATGTGACTCAGGTTTGAACAGCATCACTTTGGCTGTCTGTTGAGAAGTGAATGAAGAAGGATAAAGGAGAGTAGGAGGCTACTTGCATAGTCCAGTAACAGAGGAAGGTGGCTTGGACCTGGCTGGTACAAGTCAGGGCGGCAAGACGTGGTCAGATTCTAGGTATATTTGAGAGTAATATCAGCAGAATTGGTTTTGTTAGATGGGACAAAGTTTTTTGGGAAAAGAGAGGGTTCAAGGATGGCTGCAAAGATTTGGTCTGAAAAGATTACAACCCAAAAAACACTAGGGCAACATTGTCAGCAAAACAAGGTAGATTAATTTTTCCCTCCTGAAATCCCCAGAGATGAAATAAATAAAAATAGAGGGAGAGAGAAAATGACAAGCAATTATAGATGTCTATAAGCAAAAGCTAAGCACTTGCAGTGGAGAGCCCAACAATAAGCGAATTTATTCAGGTTGTATAACTCTAGAAAGAAAAGTTTGGAATTGAAAGCTCCAGAGATTTCTGAAGTCAGATATAAGGTGTCGTAAACACCCTCCCCAACCAGGAAGTTGTCCTTCTTACATTTTAGGAGGATACATTAAGCTTTCCCTTTAGAAGGTAAACCAAAGAAGGATTAGACTCAACAAATATGTAAACAGGCACCATGTGAAAGGCTGCTTGTGATTGTTGATTTTATGCATCCACTTGGCTAGGCTTGGTGTATAGTTGTCTGGTCGAACATGAATCCAGGTGTTGCTGTGAATGTGTTTTGCAGATTTTCTCAGAACATAAGAGCAGTCATCGATAGGCAAAAGGTTCCACTGAGTGCCCAGGGATATAAAGATGGTAAAAACTTCCAGATGGTAAGAAAAAGAAGAAGAAGAAGAAGAAAAGAAGCAAGAATCTGACTGACATTGCTAACAGCTAATCATGTAATCATTTAAATTCTTTGAATGAAAATGTTTTCATACAGCAGTAAAATTTCAAATCGTCCTTTATGTTTAGACAGTTGAAGACAGTAAAGACATGTCAGACATTTAAAATTCTCTCCTCAAATTACTTCCTTCGTTGTATTCTTTTTCAGAAGCTACTGGAACATGTGCTCTATCAAATACACAAACCAACCAAGAAGAGAGAACATGTAAGATTCAAGAAATGGAGGCTCCAACATGGGAGACAGGTGAAGGAAATCCCTAGTACAGCACCAAATGTTAGCCCTTGGAGATAGCTGTGCAACAGAACTACAATCAATCAGCCTAAATTTCCCACTCATACATCTAGTGGGAAAAAACAAAACCTGATCGATTTCTTGGCTAGAGTTCCCTTGGAAAGTTCTGTTTCCAGAAATGCCTAAGAAAGTCCTGGAAAACTAAACAAAGGCAAATTTTTTGAAGAAAGGAAATATAGTCAAAGCATATTATATGGCATAGCTGTAAATTTATGTAGTCATAATAAAGAAATCTCTGAATACTGATTTAGCCAAATAAAAAGATTGCTAAGGAGAAGGTATGAGGAGCTACTCGTCTTCTATAGGAGGAAGACAACAGATAATGTCTACATTTTAAAAATCAAGATAAAAATGTGTGTGTGTGTGTGTATGTGTGTGTGTGTGTGTGTATATATATATACATACATACATACATATATATATATATATATATATATATATATATATATATAAAACTCCCAGAAATACAGGCATGAAAGCCCAAAAGAAACATCTAAAGAAATTTAAGGTGTTTTCTCTGAGCAGGGAGACTTATGGGCAAATAAGACTGGGCCCTTTACATTTTATTTGGTTTTTTAAAATTATGCAAATGTAAATTTTGATTAAAATTGAATTTAAAAATGACAATACTGGATTAATAATACACAGTGTCCTTCACACAATCCCCCTCCTGGCTTCCTTTTTCTTCTCCTGGCTCTTTTTTTTGAGGGCAGGGGAGGCTTTATCTGGTATACATTTGTCTTATTTTTTTAGATGGAGTTTGGCTCTTGTTGCCCAGGCAGGAGTGCAATGGCATGATCTCAGCTCAATGCAACCTCCGCCTCCTGGGTTCAAGTGATTTTCCTGCCTCAGCCTCCCAGGTAGGTGGGGTTATAGGTGTGCACCACTACACCCAGCTAATTTCGTATGTTTAGTAGAGACAGTTTCACTATGTTGGTCAGGCTGTTCTTGAACTCCTGACCTCAGGTGATCCATCCACTTGGGCCTCTCAAAGTCCTGGGATTACAAGCATGAGCCACTATGTGCGGCCATTAGGAGAATAATTTCTTAGTCCCTATTTACCTAAGTATAGACGTAACAAAAGTTTCCAAATGTTTATTGCAAATTGTCTTCTTTCTTTAGAGAAAGATATAGAATGGGCATCAGCACTAATACTGAACAATAATGATCATATTTAAAGCATTCTTGTATTTTAATTACTTGTGCAGTTGTCTTATTTCCCTTGCTAGAGTTTCAATATCTTGAGGGCAAGGATTATCTTATTCAACTTGCATAACTACAATAATAATATAATCCCTTGTACCTTGTAGGCACACAGTAAGGGGTTTATTTAATTGAAGACACAGAGATATAATCAGGCATTTTAATAAGGTAATCTTGTTGGGCTGCTCTTTAAATCAGGCACTCACGATCTTTAATGAAAAAAATGTAAAAGAGAAAAACAGAAAAATGACTAATTTTAGAAAATAATATAAAAAGGGACATGATAATTTCTTTCACTTTACCAATCCTCCTTTTAAATCACTTCCTGTTTCCATTGCAACAAAATATCAATGTGACTTTACTTGTACAATATAAACATGGCTATCTAGTTTACCTTTCTGGAAACTAAAAACATTGATATAAAAGTGGCCATACATCGTTCATTTGGTAGCCTCAATAATATCTTAAACTCTTAACAACAAAGAATGATAATTGCGTAGAGCCAGGGATCCAAAAGTAATCACTATTTAAATTTATATCATATATTTATTTGTAAATTAATCTGTCAGTTTCCCCATCAAAATTTAGGCTCACTGAAAGTACTGTTTGCTACTACACACAAAATGTTGTCTGATTAAGAATTCAACAGTACCCAGAAGAAAATTATTTCTCGGTAAGATAAATATTTACCTATATGAAAATAACTGCACTGTTCAACAAAATATAATAATCTGAACCTATAGCTTGATCATTCTAGCTTTTCATAACCAGGTCAATATCTTGAGTCAATAACTCAGCAAGGCCACTGATAAACTGTAGCATACCCTTGGAAGGAAGAGTGACTAGAATAGCAGTGAGTCTATAAGGCAAAGCATGTAATAAATAGTTGAAGATACCAAGAAGAGATTTTGTACACATATTTCCTCAGGACTTAAGAGGGCTTCATTAACTTTGGCTTATTTAAAAAAAAAATGCAAATAATTAGATCTATCAAAAAAGTACAAAACTCATGGTCACTAAAAGCATCTATTTGGAAGCTAATGTTCTGCCAGCCAATTTTGTAAGTGTAGGACATTCCTAGCATAGCCAAGGCTGTCTTCAAGGATCAATTTCTTTCTTATTCCTTATAGTAACAGAGGCTCCAAGTTTTAAATAGAAACATGGATATTCAAATAGAGTATCCATCTGGTAGATAAAGCTGCTTACCCCTGGCTACAAATGGACAGTTGGAAGAAAATATGGAAGTCCCCTGATGAGAATAACAGGGGAATGCCTTTAGAGAGTCAGTAAGAGTAAGCTGAAGAAATGGAGTTCCAAATATGTCTTCTCAGTCTGGTATGTTTTCTACTAAATATTTTATAATACCCTGTTAAATTTTTTCAGTAAATAAAAATATTTTCACCGGTTTTAATGCTCTCTACTCTTAACTCATTGACTTCATTTATAGTTCCATATGGTCTTCAGAAAAAAAAACATAATTATAGAGTAATTACAATGAGATCTGTATTATTTCTTAAACATAAATCTTTCAAGGTCAAATAATAAACTGAACATGAAGTAAATAGAAGCTTGAGGACATTTTCAAAAACAGATTATTTTCAAGTTTTCTGTGGGTTTGAGTTAAACTACCTCTTAAAATACTGATGCTTCATGTCAGATTTGTTGTTCACTGAGTGATGGAAAATAACAGGCAGTATGTTGAGTAGTAAAACTAGTCAGAGGATGCCAACTAACATTGAAAAGGAGGACTACACTGCATTCCATGTGGGGAAAGAATGAACCAAAGCATCAGGTCGATAGAAGTCAGCTCTGCATGTGACATGTGTAGCTCCAGTGAAGTGGCTGCAGTGACTGAAGAAGATGGGAGTCAGGGAATACCAGGAAGCAAAGCTGGGTGTCTAGGCTGTGACCAGAAGATAAAAACTCATAAAGGTTTGCCCAGATTGGACTCAAATGATAAGCAAAGTAAAATCCATTTTCGTAACCCTCTAGGAGAATGACATAACTAAAGAAGTACTTGAGGGAAATTATTATGCCAATACTATACACGGTAGTCATGAAAGAGCCACAGACAGTGGAGGGAGAAAACGGTGTAGAGTTGAGAACAAAGAGATCACCACAGTGTGAGCCACAAAGATAAAGAACAATGAAGTCAGTATTTCTTCATTCTAGGAAGGGCACAAAGGAAACAGACTTTTGCATGATGTAGATTAAATTATCCACAGCTATTTCTGCATGACATACAAAACGCCCAGAAAAACATAGTTTTTCTAACAATTTTAGTTCATCATTTAGATATTTGGTAGGTGTACAAAGTATTGAGATGATGAACCGGGTCTTTCATTGAAAGGACCAAAGGGACCAAATGTTTGTTACGATGATATCAGAGTTTATCCAAAATTAGAAAAATTGTTTAAAACATGTGACTTGTATTATATATACAACTAAAATTATTATGAAACAATAAATTTTAACAATTGATAATTACTCAAAAGGATGTAATATTTGATCTATTCGCTTGTTTTGGTTTACTTAGAAAGAGGGATATATAAATCATGGTTATTTGACTGTGTAGGAGACTGAATACCTTGTTTCTAAAATTAGAGATACTGATAAACAGTATCAATATCTCTAAGAAAAATATCATCTTAGGGTACCCAAAACGTTAATTAATTGCAAGTTTGGAAGGATTAACCTGAAGGTAAAAAGAGTGTAATGTGCTGTATCTGTTATAAGGCTGTCCAGCTCTCAATAATCTTCCTGTTTTCTGGGATGCTTACCATGTCGCGCCTACCTGATGAAATGGTCCTTAAAAGCCATGCTCATTTTATAAGAATATGACACCCCTGGCCACAGTGAATTGGTTCAGAGGTAACCAACCAAACAAAACTGAGTCAATTTGAATTTCCCTCTAGAAATTATGACTAAGAGGTAGCTAATAAATCTCTCTGTTGTAGCTAGTGGTAGAATTATAAACAATTTCAGAGGACACAGGTTCACCATATACACATACAGAGAGAAAGAAAGAAGTAAAGTCCCCTTCTGAGAAAGAGAGACAGAGAGAGAGACAGAGAGACAGAGAGAGAGAGAGAGAGAGAGAGAGAGAGAGAGAGAGAGATGTATCAATGGAAGCACTCTAGTTCCTGTACTGGTCCTTGTCCTTAGATTTTTATGGAATATCTAGTTATAATATAGTCTCCATTTATGATTAAACCAGTTCAAGTTGTTTTCTAAAATTTACATGTCAAAAATAATAAACTCCTTATGAATTCCTTCCTGTCTCTTTGATCTTACTTATCACACAGACCAATGCTAAAGGAAAAGTGTGGCCCAGTTCTCCCAGGCTGGGTTCCATGCTCCTCAACAGAGCTTTTGTTCTACTCCTTCTGTGGCAAGCAAATCACACTTTGAGTTTGTATATGCTCATTTTTATAGGCTCATATAACTCAGAGCTAAGACTGGCTAACAGGATAGCAATTAGCACAGCTGTTAAGCAACTGATAAGTACTTATATTTATCATGGTGTTCTAATGAATTTATTGTAAAGAAGGCACAGTATTTTAGTTAAAATCTTAAACGCAAGGAGAACCATAGATGGGGTCTGTTCTTCTCCAAATTGGGAAAGTGATGGAAAGATAAGTTTGTATACAGTGAGATTAAATAGTAGCCTATTTTATTAATTTGATGGCAGGTAGAAACAATTCTAGGTATTTCTATATAAAGCTGGAACATATAGCCTCTTTGGTAAAAACATTTAGCCAGCTTTATTCAGAGATTTAGCTCATCATTTCAATTTTTGGCACTGTATGGATAAATCAACTCAAATTTTCCTTTCTCTGGAAAATAAAGTTGACTCTCCTTAATCTGATTTTTAAAAAAACTGTTAAAAGGAGATTTACTTCAAGTGGGGAAATTGTCTCAATTAAGAAATAAATATAATTGGCTGAAGTTTATCTAAAGTATCCTCCCAAAATCGTAACATAAATATGCTAGATAATTTTGAACAAGTTAAATAGTTATATCTGTGTTGGGTAATGGTATAAATACACCAATGATTTTGGAAATAAAATTTGTAGAAGCCACAAACCAGAAACAGAGAGAAATCACCTGTTACGAGTTAACAAAAGGAAAGTCATTGTGCACTGAAAATATAACACATTTTTTTCTTACCTGGTTGACACTGATTACACCTTCTTCCTTGACGATTAGGCACACATAGGCACTGGCCACTGATTGGGTCACAAATGGTCCCAGGTAATGTCCCCAAGGAATCACACTCACACATCTGGCAGCTTTGAAAATTGTCAATGGTCAAATTGTACCTGTGAGACTCACACTGATTACAGCGAAGACCTGTCACCCCTAATTTGCAAGGACATTGTCCTGTTGATTTGTCACACAGCAGAGAGCCATTTATTGTCCCAGTCTTATCACAGTTACAAGGCAGACAGAGGAAGGAATTATTTTGCCGTAGGTAGAAGTTTCTCTCCAAACATGTACTGCACTGTCTCCCTCCAACATTGGGCTTACAGATGCACTGCCCTGTCTTAGCATTACAGATAGTCCCAGGGAGCGATCCAGCTGTGTCACAGTCACAGGCCTTACAATTGGTGACATCTAACCCGTAAAAGTTTTCTCTGCAGGTGTCACACTGAAGTCCTTTGGCTTCTTTTTTGCACTCACACTGCCCAGAGAGAGGATTGCAGAATTTGTTCACTGAGCCATGGAGGTTACACTGGCAGGGCTCACATCCATCATCATTAAAGCTTCGGAGAAATTTAAATCCAAAATTGCAACGATCACACCTAAGCCCTAAAGATAAAATATATTTAAAAGGTGAGGATAGGAAAATGATTTCATTCAAGATAGATGAGGCACAAATAATGCTACTGTAGACACAATATGGACACAAAATACTATTTTCCCACAAGCAATGCCATAGAGGGTTAATCATACTCTCAAAATGCAATGGCAATATTTAATTTAGCTTTAATATACAACTGAGCTTCATAAATGTTTAATTATTACTTAATACAAAGAAAAATGCTTAATGCAAATGTTGTTTCTGTTACATATGCTGGAGCGCCTTTCCTCTTTAACAAATCTTAAAAACTATCTTAACAAATGTGTTCATTCAAAATTATAGAATTACATATATCAAATTAGCTGTTTTCCTAAAGATAAGAAATCTCTAAAAGATGTTTAATAAAATGGTAAGCTGAGTACAAAGTTTCAGCTAGACAGAATGAATAAGTTCTGGAGCTCTACTGTACAGCATGGTGACTATACTTAATAATAATGTATTCTATACTTGAAAATTGCTAAGAGATGAGATCTTAAATGTTCTCACCACAAAAACATGATAAGTACATGTGGTGATGGATATGTGAATTAGCTGGAATTAATCATTTTATAATGTGTACATATATCAAAACATGTTGTCTGCCATAAATATATATGATTTTTATTTAATTATACATTACTAAAGCTGAGAAAAAAGAATAAAAAGTAAAGCTGATAACTATTTTTGTGACAACAGCATATACATTTATTTCTGAATCCCCACATTTAAATAATTAATATAAATAAAACTTATCTAGGGCAATTCTTATTTTAATCCTTTTGTATGCTTCTCTATTTTATCATTTTCAATTAATATAAATTATGCTCTCCTTGGCTCATAAAGCAATCACATTGCTTGTCATCTTGTGTGATTCAGAACATACCTCTTTAAACACTAAGTAAATTCTGTTTTTTCTATTACTTCTATTTAAAGGAGTACACATACCCATTTTACAAATAGAGAAAAATGTTTTATCACCTAAACCTAAATCTCTGACAAGTAAGGTTATTCTAAAAAAAGGGTATTACAAGGCAAAGAAATAAAAAAAATTAGAATAGTAAATGTTTAGATTTAAAATACTTCCTTTAGATAGTCTCTACATATCCATGAATTTAAATAACTGACTTCATGGGTTGAATCAACTGAAACATTTATTTCAAGCTGTAATCGCAATTTAAAAATTAGTCTTAAAATAAGAGTCAAAAACACACTCAGGAACTCATATGTAGAAAAGCATTTCCTAAACTGGAAGGAAATGTATAATATATATGTATATATATGGATAAAAATTCAAGAATTCCAATGGAAGGCAAGTTCTTTAACAGTGATGAATGACTCACCTAAGGCATATCATTTAATTTCAATAAGGAAAATAAAAAAGGACCACTATTGCTGCAAATTTTAAAAATAACTGTATTGTTAACAAGAATTATGACTCATTTTGAACTATTAAAATTGGTCTACATGGATTCATATCATATCAGTTTTAAAAATATGCGCAGTGCTTATTTGAATATGCCATACATATTCCTGACAGGTAATCTATTCCTAACGATACTCAGGAAGGCCTACAGGGCATCACATTCGGTGTTAACAAGTACAGGCGAGTTAGCACACTTGGCATTTAATTCACATTCTTCTCCCTTTTTATTCTAGATGAATGACCTACTTTAATAAAATTATTGGTGCTAATGTATTTTACTGGTGATAGAATCATTAGTAAGATTTAACAGTTTTGTTAACTCTAACAGTTTGCTTTCTGAAGCGTATACAACATACACTTGTATTTTCTGGGCTTCTTTTTTTTTTCATATTAACAAGGTGAAACTGAATAAAGTTACTTGCTAATCCCATTAGGAAAATAAATATATATGCATATCAAGTTGATGTTTTTATTAAAAATACATTTGCAGAAATAACACTAGAAATAATAATTATATGTAATACTAAAGTCATCTAGTCTTCACAAAATATCTATTTATGTTTCCTACAGAAAACCATCTGGATCAATCAACAAAATAGGCAAATAGCAGGGATATCATAACAAATTCTAAGTAAATTTTGATTTTTCCCTTCCTTCAGCTCTGGACTCTATCACAGGAAAGGTTCCATTGATACAAAGAATTTCATTGTCTTTATAGGCCTTCCTTTAACTTTTGTTTTCACATTTGAGTTTAAAATATATCTCACATTAAAGAACAAAGGACACCATATAGATTGAATTCAAGGTCTTAGAATTCGTTCAGCATCATAGATAGCACATACAAATATGTACTTCTCTTTATACGTTATTCTTTCTTTCTAAAAAGTTCGTTTTTGTGTGCTTGAGATCCAAAAAGGCAAATTATGTTACAGATTTTCATGTAATCTTTCTTTAAACCAGAGAAATCTCATGTCATAACACTGAACACACCTATGTTATTTTTATTAATTGAAGTGCTTGTCTAGCTGAATTGTGTAGCATGATGTATACTAACATAATTAAAAGATAAAGAATTAGATTTAGAGATATATCACAGAAATGAAAATAGTATTCAGAATGATATGTACATATGCATATGTACATGTAAGCATTTGTCTGTGTGTGTGTGTGTGTGTGTGTGAGAGAGAGAGAGAGAAAGAGAGAGAGAGTGTGTGCGTGTGATCACTGCTAGGCATATTTTCATTATTATAAGGTTCAGGTCAGTATTAGAAAAACCATGGATGACTTGGTGTCTTGAATGACAATAGAAAGGCAAAGGTCTTTTTTAAACTTCCTATATGAACCAGGACATATTCAGTTACAATACAGGACTCACTTCCTCAGGAAACTTTCCTCTCATAATATTCTCATATATCAAAATTTCAAAGTGTATTATGTACATAGTGCATTTTGGGCACTTGATAAATTTTGTCCTTATGTGGCGGTGGTTCCCCTCAAAAATGTTGGATGTAATAAATTGCTATAATCAAATCTAATTTCTGAAAAATACCTGTGGGAGTAACAAACAAAAAAGCACGTCTTGTATAAAAAAAATGATAAATAACACCGAAGGTAGCTGTTTATTATAATCAACTTGGTGCTGAATTACAAAATTAAAATTATGTAGCCCTTTATAAGTAACCTTAGCAATATACATGATCTGTGGAATTATGTTGACTTATTTTGCATTTCATAGGGACAGTTCAAAGAAATATAATAGAAAAAAATGGAAAGATTTATCACAAAGGACCCTGTAGCACAGAATATTTTGAAAAAATCCATTTATTTTGGTCTATTAAGAAAACTAGCATGGAAATGATTTGCTTAGAACTCATTAAGTGTAAAACATCTTGAAAAAGTGCTAATTTTCTAAAAGAAACATCTATGCAAGTAAGCAAATTATATTTTTCTATAACTTATTAGTATGGGACCACGTGAACTAATGCATCTACAGAATAAAGAAACTTCTAAAGGGTTGATTAAACTGAGCTTCAAGCTGCAGTTTGATAGAATTATTAATTTAATCATTTTTAAACAGTTAATTTCATCCAGATTGTTTTTTTTTTTTTCCAGCCTGCCTTGAGCAAAGAAATCTGCTTTACTCTTCAGTTAAGAAATCAAACAGAGAATTTTATTCCAGATGGTAATAGAGATGTGACTGTAAACTTTTGCATTACCCGTACCAATAACATTTGCTTTGCACTTGCACTGGCCTGAATTTTGGTGACAGGTAATATCTCCATCCACTGTCCCAGAGGTATTGCAGTTACAGGGACTGCAGCCATCAGGATCCAACTCTTGTAGATTGTAGAATCCTTTCTGGCACTGATTGCACTGTCTGCCAGACACATGTCTCTTACAATTACACTGGCCTCCAATCTAGAAAAGATATAACATTTTGTAGAATGATGAACATATCTATTTTTAGATAATTTGCTCATTAGGTACAAGACAGGGAGGGAGGGAGGGAGAAAAAACTAAATGTTCAACAGATAAGAAGGTAATAAGATATTTTCCCTCTTGACACACAACATGGGAGGCTTCAGCAGGTGGAATATATAGAACTGAATGAAAATAAAACCCATAGAAGTTAGTCATGTAAGACTAAAAGGGAAATGGGGAATTAATCCTTAAATACTATATAAAGAAATCAAAATATAGATATGTAGAGACTGAAAATAGAAAACAGCAGTTAATTTATTCTTTAGGACACCATCTCTATTTTATTCTTCTTGTTTACTGTATCCTTGATCTACACTTGTTTTGTAGATGCCGGGTATTTAGATTAAGGGAGACTCTATAATAATATCATCCCATCAACAGTGTAACAATGTTTAATGTTCTCTGTTAATTGAATCCATTTATGCCTATTGATATGGACCCTAATACATTTTAGAACTATTTCAGCATATGTATGGTTCATTTAACCACATTAAATATATTTAGCTGATTTATATTGCAGTAAGAAATTCCAAAAAAAGTTTATTGTTTTAAAGCATTTTCAAGAAAAATAACAGCTTAAACACTGTGTCTTTTTACTCTTCAAGCTGCTGGTTTGAGAAGAATGAAAATACATAAAATATAGTGTTCATCTTCTATATGCATAGATTAAAGAAATATTAAAGAAAGATGTTGAGTAAAGAAAGATAAGAACTAAACTCTTCATAAATGGACATATGTATATAAAATGTCAAATAAATATGAGAAATTTAATAACTCAGGACTCGAACACAGTAATGTGGATACAGACATCAAATCTCTTTTATAGTTCCTGACATTTTCCTCCCCGATTTTCTTTCACTTGGATTAAACCCAGCACTTCACATTTGGAGGCAGAGTTATCATAGAGGGAAGTAACCTAAATGTGGAAAGATATTATTTGATTTTTATTTAATTTCAAGGATATTTAAAAAATCATGAGGTTGGGATTCAGTTATAAGATATAGGGAAGGAGTTAGAAATTAAATAATTTTTAAAAACTTATTTTTAAGCCTCAATTTTCCTCACCCAAGAAATAGGGACTCACTGGAACCTTTATTTAAGGATAAAATAAGACAATTGATATGAAAATATCTAAGGCTGAAAAATAAATGGTTATATGCAAACCAAACGTAGTTGTAGATTATAATGAACCTCAATATCAAAAGATGCCTGTAGGTTTAGAAAGATGAATAAGGATGCTGATTTGCCTTCTTTTGCCTGGTTGTTTCTCAGTCCTATTCCCATCTAGTCCAAAGGATATGAAATCATTACTTGAGACCAAGATTTGATTCAGCCTACAAAAATAAATGGCATTTATTGGTGGGTATGTGTTACATACACCCATACCATGAAAATCCAATAGGCCTCTGAGCACATGCTTGTAACACTTCGAGTACATCACTTCCTAACTCAGGCCTGAGTCTTTGCTGGTACTTTATGGGTATAGTCCTGTTCTCCAAACAGATGGTAAGCAGGTAAGCACCTTAAGGCACTGGACATACATTATGTTTCCGTCAAAGAATAATCTTACACATTACCCACATGTAAACAATACTTTTTCAAAGAGTAAGGAAGAGTGCAAAAGTTAAAGAGAAATAAAAGTGCCAAAACTTTATCTTTTATATGTTTTATTATATTCTTTTTTTCTTTTTTTTAAGACAGAGTTTAGCTCCTGTTGCCCAGGCTGGAGTGCAATGGCGAGATCTCAGCGCACTGCAACCTCCCCTTCCCAGGTTCAAGCGATTCTCCTGTCTCAGCCTCCCAGGTAGCTGGGATTACAGCCATGAGCCACCACACCGGCTAATTTTTTGTCTTTTTAGTAGAGACAGGGTTTCATCATGTTGGTCAGGCTGGTCTCCAACTCCTGATCTCAGAAGATAGCCTGTCTTTGCCTCCCAAAGTTTTGGGATTACAGACATGTGCCACTGCACTCACATCTTGTTATATTCTTATTTAGATGTAAAGCATGTATCAGCTGGAGTGTCCTTGCCCTTTTGTAATCTAGATAAGGTTGCCTATGACCCTAATTCCATTCCTGAACAATGGAAGTGCTCCTTAAGTTTATAAGAATTGTATGCCTATTGATCATCTCATAGTTGCCCTGACCTGACACTTTTGCTTCTTCCATTTTGAAGTCTTTCTGGCTCCTGCCAGCTCTGCTCTGTGTCTCCCAGAGGGGAAACTCAGCTAATGCCTCAATTTCAAGAACTCTTGTTCAAAACAAACAAAAAAAATGTAGTTGTTAAGCTTTATTAAAGATTCGGGGTAAAAAAGGAACAAAATCATTACTTTCCAATTCATAATATCCCTTTAGCTTCCCTACTGCTAGAGATTTTCATAGGCACTGCAATTACCTACGATCCTGCACTCCAATTATCCACTATCTCTGTGGCTTCTCTCTTCTTCCCCCTGGCTCTGTCATAAGCATATCTACTTTTCTCTGTCCACCTGACATTACATAGTCACTTTTTCACACACATCTCAAAAGTGTATATTATTGCCTCGATTCTTGCCAAAACCTAAGTTTTATCAAGATATTTTTGTGAATAAAAACAATTCTTTCCATGTGAATAACTCTGGTACAAATTAATAAAATAACAAGTTTACTACCACATCATTAATCTAAGTCTCTGTAACACATATAGATTATAATTTCTGTATGTTAACTATATCTTAAAATGTAGTTTAAAAATAAAACAAGGTATTATCATATTTTAAAATGTTAGCTTTAGCCAATTTCCCAGAATTAAACCGAAAATACCAAGTTTACTTCTGTAGTTTCTATAGCTGTCAATTCTCCCTTTTTAATATGAGAAAATACAAATCTACTCATACTCAAAAACCAATTCCATTCCACCAAGAAGTAGAAAGAGAGAAAGGCATTCCCCTTTCCTTTAAAAATACACTTCCAAACCATAAGACACTCTTTGGTACAATCCTTCTACAACTCTAGATTGACCTATTGGTTTTCTTTGGCCAAATACTAGCAGATAAAATGCTTGCAAATATGATTCAAACGGGTTTTAAAATGCTTGAAAATTTGGAGCTCGTTCTCTCTTGTTGGGCTTGGAACTCTGAGATAATCTTGTGAAGAAGCTCATGCTATCCTGATAGATTATTAGAGGTTATGTGGTAGAGAACTGAGGTGCCCCAGCTAATAATTGCTCCTATTGCCCCAGTGAACAGCCAGCTGTCAACCACCAGATAAGTGAGTGAGGTCTTCCTAAGTTATCTAACTGCCACTTGACCGGCTAGCTGATCACAGACAAATGAGAGAGCCCAGAAGAGGCTGGACAAGACAGTGCACACCAGCACTGAGCTAAACCATAGAATCCTAAATAAATAAACAATTTTTATTGTTTTTAGCCAACAACTTAGGCAGCAAAAGTTAACAGACACAATATCATTGACCGGAACTTAAACCCATTTCTACACCCAGCTGCCAAGGAGGCTGAGAAATGTAATTTACTCTCTATGATCATGTGATCAGCTACTATTGAGATTTCTATTACTAACATGGAAGGAAAGGCAGATAAAGCAATACAATTACTTTCTCTGATAACAAACAAATATCTATTCACAGTTCAAGCCATGGAGATTCTCCTGCTCTTTATGGCTTAAAATGCAATCTTGGTCTTATAAATTTGGGTCTTTCCTGAATCACAGTTTTGGTTTAATCATGCTTTCAGCCACACGAGCAGAGGAAAGAAATGATCATCCCCATGAGATGCAGTTAGAAACTCAGAAACAGCTTTCATTAGCCTGGCTTGGGTCTTCTCTTCTTTTGCTAGTTTCATAAAGTGGAAGATATTTCTTTGAAATCTTCATTCCTTCCTAACATAGACATTTAGTGCTATTAATACACTACTAAGTCCTTCCATATTGGGTATCTCACAATTTTGTTATGATGTGTTTTCATTTTCATTCATTTAAAAATACTTTTTAATTCCTCTTTGGGTTTCCTCTTTGAATCTTGGGTTATTTGGAATTGTGTTAGTTTGTTTCCAAATACTTAGAGCAATTCCAGGTTATTTTGTTATTAATTTTTAATTGAATTTAACTGCAGCCAGATAACATACTTTATATAACTTGAATCCTTTTAAATCTATTGAGGCTTGTGTAATGGTTCAGAATTTGATCTATTTTGGTAGATGTTTTGTGTAGGCCTGAAAAGTAGGTGGAGTTTGCTGCTCTGTTGGGTTGAATACTCCGTAACTGGCAATTAGGTCAAGTTGGTTGACAGTGTTGTTCTAATCTATGGATTTACTGATTTCCTGTCAGTTTGTTCTATTGATGATTGAGAGAAGGGTATTGAGATTTTTGCCCACAAATGTGGATTTCACTTTCTCCTTCAGTTACATCAGTTTTTGCTTTGTACATTTTGAAGCTCTGTTGTTGGTACACAAACACTAAGAATTGTTGTGTCCTATTGATAAAATGACTCCTTTTGCAAGATGAAATTACCTTCTTCATGCTGGGAACTATTTTATGCTGGACAAAATTTCTAAAAATTTATGTTTTCTCATATTAATAACATCACCCCAGATTTCCTATTATTAGTGCTCACAGGATTTCTCTTTTCCAACATTTACTTTTAACCTATTTGTGTCTTATATTTAAATGTATTTTCTGTAAGCAGCATATATTTAATGTTTACTTTTTCCTTTTTAAATCTATCTTCTAATCTCTGACTTTTAAGTGGAGTATTTAGAACATGTAAATTTAGCATTATTATTGATAGAATTAGGTTTACATTATTATCTTGATATTTTCTATTTGTTCCATCTGTTTTGGATTCTTTTTTTTTTTTTGCCTGATTTTTAAATATTTTTTATGATTCAAATTATCTCCATGTTGGCTTATTAGCTATAACTCTTTGTTTTATGATTTTAGTGTTTTTTATTCTACACCTTTAGCACAGTCTAGCTTTAAGTGATAAACTACTTCAAATAGAGTATAAGAATCTTACAACAGTATACAATTGTCCCTTGAACAACATGGGTTTGCACTTCATGGGTCTACTTATACAAGACTTTTCTTCCAACCCTGAGGCAACAAGACCAATCTCTCCTCTTCCTCCTCTTCTTCATCTTGCTCAAAGTGAAGATGACAAGGACAAAGATCTTTGTAATCCACTTCCACTTAACAAATAGTAAATACATTTTCTCTTAGGATTTTCCTAAGGATTTTATTTTCTCTAGCTTTATAGTAAGAACACAGTAAATAATATATACAAAATACGTGTTAATTAACTGTTTATGTTGTCAGTAAGGTTTCTAGTCATTAGTAGTTAAGGTTTCGGAGAATCAAGTTAAACATGAATTTTTGACTGTGCAGGGTATCAGTGCCTCTAACTCCCATGTCACTCAAGGGTCAAGGGTACTTCCTTTTTCCCCTCCTAATCATTGTGTTATTACTGCCCAACATTTTACCTATACATGTTATAAAACCTTTACTATATTATTATTTTTGTTTAAACTGTCAACTGTATTTAAAGATAATTAAATCATTAGAAAAGTACCCAACATATTTACCAATGTGTTGCCGTTTTGGGTGCTCTGTTTCTTTGTGCAGATCCATATTTCCATATGATACCATTTTATAACTGATGGAAGGACTTCTTTTTAATGTTTCTTATAGTATAGGTTTGCATGTGATGAACTCTTTCATTATATGTATTGCAAATAGTTTTAATTTCACCTTTATCTTAGATATTTTTGTAGCTATAGAATTTTAAGTGTGCTATTTACTTTCTTTCATGGTTATAAGAATGTTGCTCTGCTGTCTTCTTTGCATTATTTTTGACAGGAAAATTGTTGTCATTCTTACTGTTTTGCCCCTGTATTTAACATGTTTTTCCTCTGACTGCTTTAGTATTTTATCACTAAAAATTTATCACTATTTTTGAGCAATTCAATTATGTGCCTTTTGTGATTTTCTTTGCATTACTTATTTTTGACTTTTCTTGAGATTCATGGGTTTGTGGCTTTATAGTTTTCAGTATACTGTACTTAGAATTTTTCAGCCAAAAATTTTGAGTAATTTTTATGTTCCCACCTCCACTCCACCATTCCTTCAGGGACTCCAATTACACATATATCAAGCCTCTAAAAGTTGTCCCACACTTAACAAGTGCTGTTTTTATTCATACAAATGCTATTTCAACTCTAGGTTTCATTTTGAAGAGGTTATACTGCTATCACTTCAAGTTCACTAATCTTTTATATATAGCATGTATGTTTTATGTTTAATATATAATCAATTCTATCCCATGTATTTTCATTTCACACACTGTAGCTTTTACTCTGGAATTTTGATCTATGGGGTTATTTAGTACCTTGTATGTTTCTATGTAACTTTTAAACTATGTAAAGTTATAATATCTGTTTTAATATACTGGCCTGATAATTCTAACATTTTTCACAGTCCTGTATCAGTTTTGATTGAAGCATTTACATCCTCATTTTGAGTTGTACTTTTCCTGCTTCTTTGCATGCCTGATAATCTTTTATTTGGTGTCAGAGACTGCGAATTTTTTATTGTTGTTGTTGTTGGGTGCTACATATTTTAGTGTTCATACAAATATATTTGAGTTTTGTTCTGGGAGGCAGTTAAATTACTTGGAAGAAGTTCCTTTTGAGTCTTGCTCTTAAGATTTATTGTATGGTATTGAAGGAGTTATCAGCCTAGGGCTATTCTCCACTGTTGAGGAAAGACCCTTTTGTGTACTTTGTCAAATGCCCCATGAATCATAAATTTTCTCCAGTTCAGCTAGTGGAAACAGGCACATTTCCCAGCATTACATAAGTGTTAATTATTATTACTTTTAATGCTTTTAGCTTGTGCTTTCTGCAGCCTCATACATGTAGTGATCAGTACTCAGGTAAATACTAAGGAAGATGCTCTGATCATCTGTGGAATTATCTTTGTGTTCCTCTCTCCTCTTTGCAAACTCTAACTACTTTGAATTCCTGAAACACTTGGCTTCATCTCTTCAATTTGGATAACCCTCTGAGCTCCATCTGGGTTTTCTCTCCCTAAATCATGGACTGGAAAAGCAGTAATCTGGGTCAACCGTAAGATTCACATAATTTATTTCCTATTTCTCAGCAAACATTGTCTTCATTGCCTGATGTTCAACATGCAGCAAACAATTCTTTAATATAGTTTGTCTATATTTTTATCATTTCAAGTGCGAGGATAAATTCTGTGTCTATCACTCTGTTCAGTCAGAAGTAGTCTCAAAACGACATTTGGACCTGACAAAACAACTATAAATTCAATTTAAGAGAAAACTAGATGACAGCATTCGAGAGAATTTTCAGGAGTTGCATCATAGATGGAGTTGCATTGGGAAACATTTATTCAGCTGTTTAACATAGCTCCAAGCTCTAAACCCAAATAACATAGAGCTCCAAAGAAATTTGGCAGTGATACCTATGCTTACTATACCAGGAAAATGGAAAACCATGGATCAAAACCCCATGCCATCCTTCAACTGTTCCTGTTAAGCAGTCAAAATTAAAATCTTGAACCTTCAATCCCCTCATGAGCACAACACTTTCTTACAGACAAACTCCAAAACATAGCAGAATTTGGATGAAGATTAGCAGAGGTGCAATGCACACTGTAATGTTTAGAAGGTTAAGAAATAGCATTATAAACAGGAGCAAAATTTAGAAACATACTGGTTGCTGTGCATGTGGTTGGGAGCAAAGGAAAGGAAGAGAAGATTTGTTTTAATGTAGTAACTACTCAAATAATTTAAATCTGTAGCATGTTGCTTTATAACTGTCAATTGAAATGGAAGATTTCATCTCAGTCTAGGTTAGCACTATAAGATGTTTTTGCCAAATACAGTAAGTTAAATCATAATCCAGCTGATCTGTAGGTATATATCCTATTGTGATAAAGAGCCAGTGCCCAGGAAGACAGAACTAAGGGATAAGCATATTGTACACATTCTGCTTTCTGACAAAGGATCCAGTTTGTTAGAAATGGTGCATTCGAAGATTAATAAAATTAAGACATAATTTATTCATGAGGAATATTAGGGCAGAAGAAGTAAAAAGTACAAGAAAGTTATTTTCTTGCTCAAGAAAAAGGACAGAGGTATTAACTAAGTCTGGCTATTGTTAGAAAAATATCCATCTAAATATGTGTACTAAAATATAAGATTTTTGGTAAATTTAGATTGAGCATGTGTCTTTTCCTCTTTTTCTCACTACTTCAATAGAATAATAGGAATTTTAAAAACCAATTTTATAAGGCCAGCATTACCCTGATACCAAAACCAAATATACAACAGCAATACCTACAGGCCAATATCCCTGATGACCACAGTTGTCAATACCATCAATAAAATACTGGCAGACCAAATCCAACAGCACATCAAAAATATTATATGCCAGGATCAAATGTGATTTATACTGAATATGCAGGAATGATTCAATAGGAGCAAACTGAATAAATGGAATAAAAGTATATCAATAGAAAGAAGGGCAAACCATATGATAATCTCAATAGACAGAGAAAGCATTTGATGAAATTCAACATCCCTTTATGCTAAGAAGTCTCAGCAAATTAGTATAAAAGGAACATACCTCAATAATAAAGGCCATATATGACAAACCTACAGCCAACATCTTACTAAATGGAAAAAAGGCGAAAACTTTTCTTCTAGGAACTGGAACAAGATGATGATGTCCACTTTCACTACTCTTTATTCAACCTTATACTAGAAGTCCTAGCCAGGGCAATTAGGTAAGAGAAAGAAGTAACAGGAATACAAATTGGAGAGGAAGTAGTCAACTAGTTCTGGTTTGCAGATGACAGGATCTTATATATAGAAAAAAACAAACACTATACCAAAAAAATTCTTAGAATTGATAAACTAATAAAGTTGCAGGATACCAAATCAATATACAAAAATTAGTAGCATTTCTATACACTAAGCACAAACTAGGCAAAAATGAAATCTAATTCCCAATAGCTAAAAAACAAAAATACTGAGGAACAAATTTAACCAAAGAGGAAAAGATCTCTACAAGGAAAACTATATAACACTTATAAAAGAAATTAAAGAGGACACACAAGAAAATGGAAAGGCATCCCATGATCATGGATTAGAGGAATTAATATTGTTAAAATGACTGTATTACCAAAAGCCATATACAGTATCAATATAATTCCTATCAAAATACTAATGATATTCTTCACAGAAAAAGCAATCTTTTTTTTTTTTTTTTTTTTTTTTTGAGACACAGTCTCACTCTGTCACCCAGGCTGGAGTGCAATGGTATAATCTCTGCAACCTCTGCCTCCCGGGTTCAAGCAATTCTCCTGCCTCAGCCTCCCAAGTAGCTGAGATTACAGGTGCCCACCACCACAACTGGGTATTCTTTTGTATTATTAGTAAAGATGGGGTTTTGCTATGTTGGCCAGGGTGGTCTTGAACTCCTAACTTCAAGTTATCTACCCACCTCAACCTCCCAGAGTGCTGGGATTCCAGGTGTGAACCACCACACCCAGCCAGACAAAGCAATCTTGAGACAAAGTCACCTGTTCAAAAAGAGCAAGGCTCTTTTTTACCAGTTTTTGTAGTGGTTACGTGAGTCTTGGAAGGGTAGCAAGGAGAAGGGGATAGGGAGAGGTTGGTTAACAGATACAAAATCACAGATAGATGAGAAAAAATAATTTCCCATGTTTCACAGCCCTGTATGGTGACTATAGTTATCAACAATTTACTACATATTTTCAAATAGATAGAAGAAAAGATTTGAATGTTCCCAATGTAAAGAAATAATACGTTTGAGGTAATAGATTTGCTGAATTACACTTGTTTGATCATTACACATTTCACATATGTATTAAAATATCACTCTGTATCCCATAATAGGCATAAATATTATGTGTTCATTGATTAAAAATAAAATGTCCAAAAGTTAAAAAAGGCTCACCACATTCTAGCAAAACCAGTGATGGAAAAACCCACATCAAGGTGCAATCTCCTGAAGCATTCAAATTTCAAAAATAAAAAAGAAGACAAAAATTTCCAGAGACCAATAAAATTAGTCACATAGAAAATACAGAATATCATTGAAGTGTTCGGCAACATTATAGTAACCTAAAAAGCTAAGACTGGTACCTTCCAAATTGTGAGTAAAGTTATTTCTGATCTAGAATGCTATGCCAAGTTATTAGTTGCCTGTAAAGAAAGAATAAAAACATTTTCTAGATTTGCAAGGATTCAAAAGTTTAACTTCCTATATTAGGATGGTATTGAGTAATACCGTTCCAGCAAGTGAGAAAGTAAACAAACAACAGCAACAAGAATGGAAGGCATGGGATTGAGGAAATGAAGATGTAGAGGTGTATGGAAAGCTCTAGGCTGATAGCGGGGCAGGAGGTCCATGCTAGAGCAAAGGGCCAGAATATTCTGAGAAGGTAGGGCCGTGCTGATGGAATAGCTACCCTTGAGCATAAATATGTATGTGTGTGCATAAAATATATATGTATGTACACCATATATACATATATATGTATAGATATTCATGTAGCAAAGATGTCAGCATAAGGGAGATTAATGACATATAGAAAACTAAATAAACAAAGGAATTATTGAATCTAGGAAGACAGACAGACTATGGATATTTTTGATTTGCTGATAATTATTATATATTGGTGCTAAGAGAAAGATAATTGAATTCAAAGAAGATATTGTATATATACATATAAATAAATATATATATATATATAATGTTAAGCGCTTAATTGGAAATATGAATGTGAAATTCATTTGAGTGTTGTCTGTGTATAATTGGTATTTGAAGTAAAATATCACTGAGGGTGTGAGTGTAGATGTAGGAAAGTCCTGTAAAGAGAGTTCCAGAGCACTCTAACAGTAAGTGTTCAAGGGTCAGAGGAGTGCACAGAAAAGGATTCAGAAGGAATATCCAGGGATTTGGGAGGAAAACCAGGAGAATGTGTAGTCCTGGAACCCAAATGAAGAGAGTGATCAACTGTGTCAAATGCTGCTTATACGTCAAATAAAATGAAGACAGAATTTACCTTGGTTTAAAAAGACAGAGGTCTTTGGAGACCTTGACAAGAAAAGTTGCAAAGCAATGATGAGAATGAAGGCCTGACAGATATATTTCCAGGAGATAATAGCAGAATAGGATCTGGAGACACGAGCTTAGACAAGTCTTTTAAGGAGTTTTGCTAAAAGGAGAGCAGAAAATGAGACATTAGCTAGAGAAGAAATTGTGATCAAGAGAATTTTTAAATGGAAAAAACAGCATGTCCACAAGCTGAAATGAATGCTAGGGCACAGAGATACACATTAATAATGCAAGGGATGGAAGAAGTTAAGTTCTCGGCCTGTCTCACCAGGCATCATGACATCTCTCTTGAGAAAATGTTCTCTACTCGTCTCTAGCCTTTGTCAATACTGAGCTCCTCCAAATTAGAGAATTTTTCTCTCCTTAGCTATTTTACCGCATTTTCTTGTTACCTCCATCATTCAATTCCTCAATATCTAGCTTGTATTAGAACAATTATGGCTTGTCTGACAATATATCTCCCCAGTGCTCCCCAAGGGCCATAACCTTTTGCACTTTTACATTATCCATTGATCCCATGGCATGTGTATTTTACATGTAGTAGATGCTCAGCAAAAGTTATTTTTTATTTTTTATTTTTTTTTATTTTTTTATTTTTTGAAAGAAAGAAAAAGAGAGGAAAGAAAGTGAGAGTGAAAGAAAGAAAGAAAAAGAATGTATGAGAGAAAGAAAGAGGAAGAAAAAGAGGAAGAGAGAACAGGATTCTGCTTTGATGTTTTTCTAGCATTCCTTAGCTTACAACAGCAACAATAATATCAACAACCTGTTTG
>CAUYLG010054744.1:0-51983 GCA_963573385.1 Cacajao melanocephalus
CTATTCCTCTCTAAGTTGTCTATTCTCATTAGCATTTCATCACATCTCTTTTCAAGTTCTTAGTTTCTTTGCATTGGGTTAGAACATGTTCTTTTGGCTCAGAGAAGTTTCTTATTACCCACCTTCTGAAGCCTGATTCTGTCATTTCTTCACACTCATTCTCCATCCAGCCTTGTTCCCTTGCTGGTGAGGAGTTGTGATCCCTTGTAGGAGGAGAGACGTTCTGGTTTCGGGTGTTTTCATCCTTTTTGCGCTAGTTTCTTCCCATCTCTGTGGATTTGTCCACCTGTCATCTTTGTAGTTGTTGACTTTCAGATTGGGTCTCTGAGTGGACATTGATGGATAAAGTTTGTTGATAATGAAGTTATTTCTTTCTGTTTTTTAGTTTTCCTTCTAACATTCAGGCCCCTCTGCTGTAGGACTGCTGAGGTCCACTCCAGGCCCTGCTTGCCTGGGGATCACCTGCAGCGGCTGCAGAACAGTAAGGGTTGCTGCCAGTTTCTTCTTCTGCTATCTTTGTCCCAGAAGGATACCCGCCAGATGTCAGTCTGATTTCTCCTTTATGAAGTGACTCTTTGGATATACAGGGGGAGCTGCTTGAGGAGACAGTATGTCCTTTATAGGAGCTCAAGTGCTGAGCTGTGAGCTCCATTGTTCATTCAGAGCTGCTGGGCAGGTACAATTAAGTCTGCTGCAGCAGAACTCATAAACCCTCTTTTTTTTTTTTTTTTTCCCAGGTGCTCTCTCCCAGGGAGTTAGGACTTTAATTAGGAGCTTCTGTTGTGCTGCTCCCTTTTTTTCAGGGCTGCACTGCCCGGCGAGGGGGCAGCCTAGTCACTGTCTGCCTGCAGAGGCTTTGCTGAGCTGCTGTGGGCTCCGCTCGGCTGCCGTGTGAACTTCTCTGCAGTCTTGTTTATATGAGTATAGTTAGAAATGCCTCGGCAATGGTGGCCCACCTCTATAATGGCGGACTCTCTCTGTAATGGCAGGCTGCCTCGGCAATGGCGGGCTGCCTCGGCAATGGCGGGCTGCCTCAGCAATGGCGGACTACCTCCATAGTGGTGGACTGCCTCAGTAATGGTGGATGCCCCTCCCCCACAGAGCTGGACTGTCCTGGGTTCGGCTGTGCTTGCTGTGAAACTCTCAATCCAGAGTGTTTCAGATTGCTGTTTTTTTGTGGGGGTGGGACCAGCCGAGCCCGATCACCTGGCTCCCTGCCTCAGAGCCCTTTTTTTTTTTTAGTTGAACGGTCGACTCTGTGTCCCAGGTGTTCCAGTCACCTGTTGAAAAGGTGCCAGGATCTGTGTGACCGGGGGCCCGCTGAAACAGCCACACTGAGATTCGTGGCACTTTTGCCTGGGAATCTCCTGGCCTGGCTCCCTGTTTCAGTTTCCTTTTTAATCAGTTGAATGGGCAACTCTGTCTCCCAAGAGCTCCAATCGCCAGCTAAAATGGCGCCCAGACCCGTGCATTTTGTACAGAGAACCACCACGCCGGGGCACTGGCCAAAACAGCTGTGCTGGCCAAAACAGCTGTGCCAGCCAAAACAGCCATGCCGCCAAAACAGCCGCACAGGCCAAAACAGCTGCGCTGGCGACCCTTGAGATTCCTCCACCTAGGAATCTCCTGGTCTGTGGGCAATAAAAATCCGTCTGGAAATGCGACATCCACTCACCCTCTGCACTTTCACTGGGAGCTGCTATCCTGAGCTGCTCCTAATCTGGACCAATTATTTAACCTCTTTGTATCACTATCTGTATCTATTACATGTGGATAACAATATCTTTCAGGGTTATGTTAATGGTAGAAATAATTATTACAAACTCCCTATCCCTTAGGGCTGGCACAAGGTAAATGAGCAGCAAACAGTTTTTTAAAAAGTTATTTGTTTGAAAAGGCAGAACTAACATTTAAATTGGCTGTCTTTACTATTATCATTATAGAATACAAGTTAATTTCTAAATTTCATGGAGAGACTATATATTTAATTTTTAATACTTCAATCCAGAAGTTATCTTTATTTTCAGCATATGATATTTCTTACCATTATAAAACAAAATTCAGCATATTGAGGTGAAAAGAATAGTGAACTGGATTTTATCCTGGATAAGCCAAATTAATTAGATTACCATAGACAACTAACCCAGTATGCTTCCCTAAGCTTCAAGTCCCTTTGCGATTTGTTTATGTATATGAATATCTGACAGCTATATATATTCCAATCACAATTTACTACGTATGTCAGAATATATATTTTTTGAGGGTAAGGACTGTGTCTTCATCACTTCTCTACATTGCAGAGAAGCAGCATAGCATAGTAGAAAAGAGAAATGGCCCTAAAGTCAGTCTGCCTGGATTTGAATCCCAGCTCTACCACTTCCTAGATATGTAACTTAGGAAAGTTGCTTAACCTTTCCGTGCCTTAGTTTCTAAATTTGTAAAATAGCAATACTGATGTCTAGCTCATGGACCTGTAAATGAGATAACACATGTAAAATACTTAGAACAAAACAGTGTAAGTAAACACTCAATTAATATCAGCTGCTATTCATTAACCTTCATTTCCTCAATGCCTAGCTGTGTGGCTAGTCACCCAATTAATATATCATGGATAAATGGATAATAATTCTTAACTTGAAAAGAACTAGTAAAGTGTTAATGGACTTCTAATAGCATACACCTATGCTATTCAGAGAGGACAAAAAAAAGACAGAAGCAAGGTATGTAAGAGAAACCTCCTACTATCAGTATCCACCAAAGAAGTGAAAATAAATAGTTCATTTTTCAAACAAAATACATTAATTAATTGAATTATTCCACATTTAGGATTTTAGTTTAAAAATCATTCTGTTTGCTTAACAGTAGACTCAAAAGACCATGAGCTGTTCAGGGACAGAAAACATGTCCTAGACATTTAGCACAGCACCTCACATAGAAGGAAGTCAATTAAATATAGCTTGAAAGACTAGATGAATGATAAGTCTTATAATTTTAAAGTAGTGATTTACAATGGTCAGAGTGTTTTATTTTTCCTTCAGCTCTTGCTACTTAAGTGCTTTAGTTCTGCCAATATCATACAGTTAGAAAACTCTAAATACCACCCAATACTGTTACCTATTAAAAACTGTCATATAACAAAAATTTACTTAATTCCTTCAATTCTTACCTCTGCCCCATATCAACTAATCTATTTTATACTTTTCCTTAGCCCTTTTCCCCTTGTCATAGCAGCAGAAGAAGTAGCCTTTCTCTTAAACTCTGGATTCTGTTCCAGGCACCTTGCCCCATAAATCACCCTCTCTCTAACTTCTTTTATCTCTAGCTACTTCTTCATCACTCACTTTTCCTTCACAGCCAAATCTGTTGAAAAAGCAGGCTATACTTGTCTACCCTTCCTCACTTTTCCAGTTACTTAGCACTGAAGTGCAATCTGACTCTCTGTCACTCCAATGAATTACGGAGATTGCAAATGATCTATGAGTCAAACTAATGGTTACTATTTGTATTTTACTCAGTCCTTCTTTTGTAGTCTAGTTGCATTTTGTGCAAATGTGAAGTATATAATTTTAAAATATTTCTGTGTAGGGCAGGTGCGGTGGCTCATGCCTGTAATCCCAGTACTTTGGGAGGCTGAGGTGGGCAGATCACGAGGTCAGGAGTTCGAGACCTGCCTGACCAACATAGTGAAATCCTGTCTCTACTAAAAATACAAAAATTAGCCAGGCATGGTGGCGCATGCCTGTAATTCCAGCTATTCAGGAGGCTGAGGCAGGAGAAAAGCTTCAACCTGGGAGGCAGAAGTTGCAGTGAGCAGAGTTCGCACCATTGTACTCCAGCCTGGGCGACAGAGCGACACTCCATCTCAAAAAAAAAAAAAAAAAAAAAAAATTGGTGTAGAAATTTAAAACCTTGATTAAATGCATAAAATTTTAAATAATGCAACTACCTTCTCTATTAGAAATACTCAAGAATTTCATAATTGTAAATCTAATATTACAGGATGTACTGTAAATAAATTTACATTATTATCACATAACTCCACTTGAACTAGTAGACAAAAGTATCTCCCAGCCACCCCTTTCACATGAAAACTCAACTGGTGTTTGATACCAATGACAACTCTCTCATCATTTTATTTCTATGTTCCAGATTTCTCCCTACCTGTCTGGTTCTTCCTTTTTTGTTTGCTTCACGGTTTTATGTTTGTGTATGATGTAACTACATTATTGTGATTGCTTATATTTTTTAGTTCTGTTCATTAGACTTAGCCTCTTTAAAGCAGAATTATAACTGCTATCTCTGTCTCAATTCTGTCTCAATACAGGACACAAAATAGAAGCTAACTAGTGCTTACTTAATACATGTATGTAAACAATATGGTACAGTATCTAAGAACATAGCTATGAAATTATGTAAAGCTGGTTTCAAATCCCAACTCATCATTTGTGTAAAAATTACTTAACCCTTCTGAGACTCAAGCTTCCTCACTGTTACACAAAGTAATGATAGTACCAACATCACAGATTGTTGTGACAATGAATTGGAGTAACACATATAAAAAACATGGTCCAGTGTCTGGCATATGGTTACAACAGCCAATAAATATTTAAAATCATTATTATAAATTACCACAGTTTTTCTGTCAAGTGTTTAGTAAGTTGGAAATATTGGTTCTAACTTTTCAACAGGCATTGTCAATTAAAGAAATATTAAGTATTCATACAAAATAAATAAACAATATAAAATTGAAAGAGAATGTGTGAATGAATGCACATACCTCCTGATTTTTTTTCAGGTAAAGCAATCTTCCCATCTGAAATAGAATCAACAAGATCCTGAAATTCTGCGGGAACATCAGCTTGCTTCCAGCGCTCATTGTCTAAGAGGAGGCTAGTCCACAGTAAAAAGAAAAGAGGGTAAACTTTAGTATCTCAATATTATCTTCCCTGGTTTAAAAGAAAAGGAAGAAAAGCTGAGTGAGTACATTAAGACTCAAAAAGTGCTGAACACTTCAATAAACTGGAATCATTCATAAGCAGGACCAATACTTTCAGAAAATATTTCCCTTTTTACATCTCAGGCTAAAAAAAAAATTATAAAACAATTTACTTAACTTTGAGTGGGGAAAAAAAAAGTCAACTTACTGAGGATCTTCCTGATAAGTACTGTAATAGAAGTAAACATTCTAACTCCACTTTGAAAAGGAAAAAAATGTGATTTTAATTCCACAATCTGCCTTTAATTAAAAAAAATTTATCAGGCATTTTCACTGCCCAATTGAGTTTCCTCTTCAAAATATAACAGTGTTTCACAAAATAAAATAAAAAAATAAAGAACAGAATGGGCATGGCGATGATACCTGAGCTTGGTTTTTCTCTCTTCATGAAACCTATTTACGAACTTATTAGCTTGGCTCTGAAGTGCTCCAAGTAATGACATGCTTTTTCTTCCACAGATCTGTTCGGTGTCTAAAATGAATGTTTCCATTAATCTAGAAAGTGTTATGAATTCCATGGAATTTAGCTTCTCAAGAAAACCATCCTAAATTTTAACACAAAAATCATGAGAGTTAGTGTAACAGCAAATATAAATGACTTATGAAACCAAGTTAATTTAACAAATATATATTTATAATACATATTATTTTTTCATTTTAATACAATTTCCCAACACTTCAGACCCAGAAATTGAGCATTAAATATTTAAGAGGTCCAAATTTGATTCTGATCCCTTTATAACTAATGGAGTAGTTCAAGTGAATTTAGGTCATACTATAAAATTTTCATAATATTGGAGTTTTATTAAAAACTTGTTTAACTACATAGATTTAGGTATACATATATACAAATACATATATATGTAAAACAACATTAATTTCAAATTAGTTATTAACATAATTTCAAAATAAGTCATTTAATCATTTATTTGAAAGTAATGCTTTAGTAATTCTTGTTTCTTTTATTTAGATTATTTTATATCACAACATCTCCCTAACAGACCACATCAGTAACATTGACTTTATTAAACGTTAAAAATATAATATGCATTATGGGGAACATAAGAAGCAAAGACATAATTCCAGATCTTCAAAATTATTATGTATAAAATATGTAAAGCTTTATGAAAATAACTACCTTTGCTCTTGACATGAGAAATTTGACAGCTCGATCATGGCATATATCTGAGGCACTATATAATAATTCCTGGATATTATTTGCCAGCTTTCCTAGCTCTGAGTCAGTTAATCTCATATCTTCACTGACCCTGAAAATGATAAAATTTAGTAAGGGAAAGTTGTAAACAAAGTATTCTTCATAGGTGGCACATCAATAAAAAGGATACAAAAGCTGTAAAATTAACATCTGAAGAAAAAATTATATGATGTACCAAGTATCTTATAGTTTTATACTGAAACATTACTTAAACATGCTCAGATAATACAATTATATCTATATATTTTTTAAATATATATATATTTTATTGCATTTTAGGTTCTGGAGTACAGGTGAAGAACATGTAGGATTGTTACCCAGGTACACACATAGCAATGTGGTTTGCTGCCTCAATCCCCATCATCTGTGTCTGGCATTTCTCCCCATGTTATCCCTCCCCAACTCCCTACCCCCCACTGTCCCTCCCATAGACCCCCCCACAGCCCTCAGTGTGTGATGATCCCCTCCCTGTGTCCATGTGTTCTTATTGTTCAACATCTGCCTATGAGTGAGAACATGTGGTGTTTGATTTTCTTGTTGATTTTGATGTTCTTGTGTCAGTTTGCTGAGAATCATGGTTTCCAGGTTCATCCATGTCCCTACAAAGGACACAAACTCATCGTTTTTGATGGCTGCATAATATTCCATGGTGTATATGTGCCACATTTCCCCTGTCCAGTCTATCATCGATGGGCATTTGGGTTGGTTCCAAGTCTTTGCTATTGTAAACAGTGCTGCAATGAACATACATGTGCATGTGTCCTTATAAAAGAACAATTTATAATCCTTTGGCCATATACCCAGGAATGGGATTGCTGGGTCCAATGGAATTTCTATGTCTAGGTCTTTGAGGAATTGCCACACTGTCTTCCACAATGGTTGAACTAATTTACACTCCCACCAACAGTGTAAAAGTGTTCCTATTTCTCCACATCCTCTCCAGCATCTGTTGTCTCCAGATTTTTTAATGACTGCCATTCTAACTGGCGTGAGATGGTATCTCAATGTAGTTTTGATGTGCATTTCCCTAATGACCATGATGATGAGCATTTTTTCATATGTTTGTTGGCCTCATGTATGTCTTCTTTTGTAAAGTGTCTGTTCATATCCTTCGCCCACTTTTGAATGGGTTTGTTTTTTTCTTGTAAATCTGTTTTAGTTCTTTGTAGATTCTGGATATAAGTCCTTTGTCAGATGGGTAGACTGCCAAAATTTTTTCCCATTCTGTTAGTTGCCAGTTCACTCTCATGATTGTTTCTTTTGCTGTGCAGAAGCTCTGGAGTTTAATTAGATCCCATCTGTCTCTTTTGGCTTTTGTTGCCAATGCTTTTGGTGTTTTGGTCATAAAGTCCTTGCCTATGCCTATGCCCTGAATGGTTTTGCCTAGGTTTTCTTCTAAGGTTTTTATGGTGTTAGGTCTTATGTTTAAGTCTTTAATCTATCTGGAGTTAATTTTAGTGTAAGGTGTCAGGAAGGGCTCCAGTTTCTGCTTTCTGCACATGGCTAGCCAGTTTTCCCAACACCATTTATTATACAGGGACTCCTTTCCCCATTGCTTGTTTTTGTCAGGTTTGTCAAAGATCGGATGGTTGTAGATGTGTGGTGTTACCTCCGAGGCCTCTGTTCTGTTCCATTGGTCTATATCTCTGTTTTGGTACCAGTACCATGCTATTATGATTACTGTAGCCTTGTAGTATAGTTTGAAGTCCGGTAGTTTGATGCCTCCAGCTTTGTTCTTTTTGCTCAGAATTGACTTGGCTATGCGGGCTCTCTTTTGGTTCCACATGAAGTTTAAGGTGGATTTTTCCAGTTCTGTGAAGAAGGTCATCGGTAGCTTGATGGGGATAGCACTGAATCTATAAATTACTTTGGGCAGTATGACCATTTTCACGATATTGATTCTTCCTAACCATTAGCATGGAATGTTTTTCCATCTGTTTGTGTCTTCTCTTATTTCGTTGAGCAGTGGTTTGTAGTTCTCCTTGAAGAGCTCCTTTACATCCTTTGTTAGTTGTATTCCTAGGTATTTCATTCTCTTTGTAGCAATTGGGAATGGCAGTTCATTCTTGATTTGGCTCTCCTTAAGTCTGTTATTGGTGTATAGGAATGCTTGTGATTTTTGCACATTGATTTTGTATCCTGAGACTTTGCTCAAGTTGCTTATCAGTTTAAGGAGATTTTGGGCTGAGACGATAGTCTTCTAAATATATGATCATGTTGTCTGCTCTATTATTGTTTGTTTTGAGACAGGGTCTCACTCTGTCACCCAGGCTGGCGTACAGTGGCACATTCAGAGCTCACTGAAACTTCAAACTCCTAGCCTCAAGTGATTCCCCTACCACAGCCCCCCAAGTAGCTAGGACTATACGCGTGCACCACCACACCTGGCTAATCTTTTTTGAAAATTTTTTTGTAGAGACAAAGTCTCACTACAGTGCCCAGGCTGGTCTCAAATCCCTGGCCTCAAGTAATCCTCCTACCTTGGCCTCCCAAAGTGCTAGGATTACAAGCGTGAGCCACTGTGCCCAGCCACAAATGTATTTTTATCATAACCTTAAAAAACAAGAATTTTCATTCTCCACTGTAGTATTTTTAACACTTAGTTCAGACTCTGATTGGAAAGTCTCCAGAAACTATAGCAAAATAAAATTTTTAAATTAGGTACAAGGTGGTAGCTATGTCGGGACAGTTGTTGCAAAGGCACCTAAGATGATACAGTGGAAGCAAGAAGAGGGAAGGAATGTTATTTCATGACAAACAGGCTCTCTTTTTACTTATAATTGAATATAAATATTCAGTTCAACTGAACTAATATTTACTAAGCATTTATTGTGCTTAAGTGCCAGGCACTAGAGGGAATATAACAGGTTGATGCTTTCAAGGAACCTAAACTCAAACAGGAGTATATATAAGACATAACTTACTTTTTTTCCAATTTTGAGGGGAATTGTAAAACTTTCTGTTTTTAAACATTTTCCCCCAGGGGCATATATAAAGACCACTTGATTCCTTGCCATCAGTTCAGTTTAGTGTTGTTACCATAAGCCAAGGTAAATACCTTAACATCATTTTTCTCTCTTTCAGTTGAATTAAAATACTTTTCAAAGATACTACAAACAGGCTCTGGTGTATATTATTTTGAGGCAAATGATTATTCTAATTGGTTAATGTATTAAAGAAAGTTATTACCTGCTATCCTTCAAAATCATAATGTCACTAAATTTGTTTACTAATGCTTCAAAATAAGAGAGGTATTAATATTCTTAAAGTACTCTCAGAAATGTTATCTTGTTTGAGCCTCACACTGTGAGGTAGGTAGATAAATAACTACCTATGGAGGAGAACACTGAATCTTAGAAAGTTGATGTGACCTACCCAAGGTTACAAGATTGAGAGAGCAGAACTAGAACCCAGAATTAGTCTATTTCTAATCGAGTAAGGTTCCTCTGCTCCGACATTTATTTCTACATAACAGTCTAGTGGTATTTCAAAACAAATACCTGAAAAATTCCTGCTTAAATTTCAAAGTCAACTTTACTATTGAAGTAAAGTTTTAATTCCTGAAAGGTTATTTAGAATGCCCCCGTATAACAGAATAATTAAGGAATTTGAAACTCTTGGCAATACACTACCAATTCACAAAAATATAAACAGAAAATAGCAAATAAAAACAACTCACGTCCTAAAAAAAACAGAGTGAATTAATCCAAAAAGCCACAGTTATTTTTTAAAAATAATTTCATTCATTGTAATTCTGCTTTTAAAAAGACTTTTTATTTTTTAACTTCAATTAGATCTCTTAACTTTCACATCAATAGGAAAAATGCAAACAAACTCCAACATAATCCAACAATTCTACTTCTGTGTATATATCTAAAATAATTGAAAGTAAGATCTTCAGGATTTAAATGTATACTCAAAGTTCATAACAGCACTATTCAAAATAGTCAAGACGTAGAAGCAACACAAGTGTTCACTAATGGATGAACAGATAAACAAAATGTGATATATACATATAAGACATATACATATATATCACATATATGTATATGTCACATACATGTGAATGGGATATTAATCAGCCTTAAAAAGAAATTTTGATACATGCTACATCATGGATGAAACTTGAAGACATTATGCTTTGCAACTCTTTGTAATCTTTTCCAGTGTTTTTCTTTTCGCAATTCCTGCCTAGTTTTTCTATTTTGTGCCCATATTTGCACTGCAATAAACTTACAAAATTGCAGGTTATTTGGAAGAAAATAGGGAAAATCTACTACTAACAAAGTTGAAACGTCATACGTATTTTTATATGTTCTATATCAGTGATTCAATTATGTACTGCAAAACACTCAATACAGGATAGTCAGAGCCCTTGTATGAAAGAACTAGTTAGACTCACACATATAAATATACTCAATTAATTAACTATCCCTTTACGTTGGGTAGTTCCCAGACATATATGTGTCTACTGAACATAGAATTATCTACAGAACCTATGCTTCATGCTGTAGGAGGATGTGATTGGGGAAAGCCTGAGAATGTTCAGTGTATAAAGTGAACCACAATGGAGGTAGGAGGGGAAGGATAAAAACTGTGAGACTGCATCTGGTTTAATAGGATCTCAAATGGTGTAGCATAAAGCTAACTATCTTTCAGTATCTCTCTTTTGCCACAATGACAGCTCTAACTGGGCAAATGATCAACAAGCTAAAGACTTCTTTCTCAAGCCTCCCTTATAGCTAGATATAGTCATGTCTATGCTGACCACTAGGATATGAATGGAAGTAATAAGTACGAATTCTGGATTGTGCTTGTTTTTAAAAAGAAAGAATAAAATATAAACAAATCTATGTGAAGGTAACAGAGTACAAATCTGAAACGTATATGAATTTGTAAAAGACCAAGAAGAGTTAAGGCAATCCTAAAGAAGAAAAAGTAGGAGAAATTACTCTCCCAGATATTAGCATGAATTTAAAAGCTACAGTTGCTGGGCATGGTGGTTATGCCCAGTACTCTGGGAGGTTGAGACAGGAGAATCACTTGAGGCCAGGAGTTGAGACCAGCCTGGGCAACACAGCAAGAACCTGTCTCTAATAAAAAAAATATTTAAGAAAAAAAAGCTATAATAACTACAGTAACTAAGACAATTTTATTTAATGGTACTGGTGTAAAAAGAAAAATGAACAAAAGAGAGTCCAGAAACAGATACACATGTATCTGAACATTTGATTTATGGCAAGAGTGACATTATAGAGCAGTAGGAAAGACAGCCTTTTCAACAAATGGTACAATGTCAAAAACATATCCATATGAGAAAAAAATATTAACCCTTATACTATACCTAAAAATCAATTCTAGATGGACTGTAGATCTTAATGTGGAAGAGACAGAAACAAAGTTTCTAGGCAGTAACAAGAAAATATCTTCAAAAAGTGGGGAAAGATTTCTTAAATAGGACACAAAGGAAGCATAAATCATAAAGGAAAGTAATGAATCATAGAATTAAATTAAAATTAAGAACTTTTGTTCACCAAAAACCCCAATAAGAGAGTGAAAAGTCAACACATAGAGTGGGAAAAGACAGCTGCAATATGGACAACTGGCAAAAGGCTTGTACTGACCTAACATAAAGAACCTTCATAAATCAGGACAGGCATGGTGGTTCACACCTGTAATCCCAGCACTTTGGGAGGCTGAGGTGGGCAGATCACGAGGTCTGGAGTTCGAGACCAGCCTGGCCAATATGGTGAAACCCCATCTCTACTAAAAAAATACAAAAATTAGCTGGGCATGGTGGCGTGTGCCTGTAATCCCAGCTACTCAGGAGGCTGAGGCAGAAGAATCACTTGAACCTGGGAGCCGGAGGTTGCAGTGAGCCGAGATCGTGCCACCGCACTCCAGCCTGAGCAACAAGAGCAAGACTCTGCCTCAGGAAAAAAGAAACATAAATCAATAAGAAATAACATAAACCAATAGAAAAGTGGGTAAAGGTCTTGAATAGGCACTTCACAGAAGAGGATATCCCAGCAGCCAATAAATGTATGAAAAGGTGCTCTCCTAACAGTCAAGGAAATAAAATTACTACACTTGTGACATACCCAACAGAATGGCTAACATGTAAAAGACTGACAATATCAAAAGTGAAGGAAGATGTGGAGTGACACAAACTGTTCCATACTTCTGAGGGGAGTGTAAATGAGTACAACCACTTTAAGAAATTGTTTGGCATTAGCTAAATTGACCATTCACATACTTTATTTGCTCCCAGGTATATATTCAACAGAAATGCTTATAACATGTGCACCAAAGGTATCTAGAACGTTCAAGGCAATCCAAAAGGAAAATAACCCAAATCTTATCAAAAGTAAAATACATACATATATTGTGGTATATTATAAAATGGATGATTTGTATAAAAAATTTACTGCTACGTGCAACAACCTTTGATAGATATCACAAATGTAATGCTGAATGAAAGAAATCAGAGACAAAAGAGCAAATATATGATTCCATTTGCATATAGTTTAAAAACTGGAAAAACCAATTGCTTTAATGGTTTCCTGTGGGAGGGAATAGTGTAGTATTACAGTGGCAAGAGGGGCTTCTGAAGAGCTGGTAAAGTTATATTTTTTGAGGTGGGTGACAATTGTACCTACACAATCACTTTGTGCTAGTTGAGCTGAGCACTTTATAATTGGTGTATTTTCCCATATGTGCATTATGTTCCAAGAGGATCATAAAAGGGCTGAGGAGAGGAAGATGAATACATATGATACTCGAAGCTGGAAGGTGAGGCTTAGCTCTTCCCAAATTACATGGCTATTGTTAAAACGTTTAAAAAACAAAACAAAGGAAGGTATCAGCCCTTTGTCCTCTCCTTCCTGCTGCTAGGGATGAAAATGAAATGCTAAAATCTAGAACAGCCACCTTAGACACAGGTGGAAATTACACACCGAGAAAGGTAGAGCTGTCTTCTCAGCTCAAGATCTCCTACCTCTGAAATGTTACATGAAGAAACAAAATGTTATATTGTTTAAGCAACAGAGTTTATACATCTCTTTTTATAGCAGTTTTAGACTGCACCCTATCTAGTAAATGTGAAAATATTAGCCTGAATACAGAAAAACTTTTTTATTAATATATAGTTCAGGGTTTTGTTTGTTTCTACTGAAAAACAGTGTTACAGCTGGCTTTATGCTGTAACTGTAACCTTTATAAGCTCCAGGACCATAAGTTGATTTACATAAAGTACTGAGTTGATTTATGTAAAGATAATAAAAGTATAGTTATTCTTAACAATAACTAAATCCAAACTATATTCTTGGACCAGAAAGATTTTATTGGTTCCATTTTTTTGATAATGGAGATTATTGGATCAATTGGTAAACTTTGTTTAAATGGGATCTGTGGATTAGATGGTAATATTAATAATTTATCATATCTTTTTTTGTATTTAATCAGTATATTAAGGTTTTATAGGAATGTTCTTGTATTTAGGAAATATACACCAGGTACCTAGGGATAATAATAGTGCATCATGTCTGTAACCGACTATCAAAGGATTCAGAAAAGATATTAAAGTAAGAGATAAAGAGACAAAAGGAGACAGAGAAAAAGGGAGGGAGGGAGACAGAGGGTAATGTGGTAAACTATTAACACCTGGGGAATCTGGATGAAGGATATATGAGAGTTTTTCTACCTCTATTCTGGCAATGTTTCTGTAAATTTGAAATTATTTCAAAATAATACGTTTTTAAAAATAAGGTTTAAGAAAGATGTGATCCATTTGGAAATTCATGTCTTTGAAAAACCAAAAGTTATAAATTAAACAGATCTTCACAACATATAAATTACAAAGGTGATACAGAAGAAAGAAAAAACCAAAGCAGTAACTGACCTGGGTTCCAGTAAATGTTCTGCCACTAGTCACTTTAAGTAAGTCATCTAAGCTCTCTGGGCATCAATTACCTTATCACTGAAATGAGGGCATTTAATAAAATGGTCTTTAAAGTTGTTTTCCAGTCTTAAAACTCTACAATTCTCCGTTACTTCCAATGCTCACCTCATTTCTCATACATTTTTTTAAAAAGATATGTTTCATAAAATATATTTTTGTTAAATTCTAAAATTTACATGGTTTTTCAATAAACTTAATAATCAATCTTACTGAAGCCATTAATAACATGACTCAAAATCTTGTCAATTTGGCAGTAGCCACTATACTCACAGAATATCCACACCTCCTGGAATAGCAGATGATGCTGTCTGCTCTTTGCTGGATGAAGAATCAGTAGTACATTCTGGCTCGGATACAGAATCACTGCTGCAGGGCTCACTATTTGGAGATGCATTTCTTTGAGAGGTAGTGTCAACTGCTACAGGTGTTAGCTCACCCTCACTGAATGCATCACTTATAAACATGCCTTCATGGATTAAATAAGCCACCTCTGTGTCCAGTGAATTATCTTTTGCAGCATTCTTCTGTTGTGAAATGTCTTCCAATTCTCTAGTCCTTTGGTTTTTGTCAAGAACTGAGAGAACAACACTGTGAATGATATTTAACGTTGCCTACAAGAAAATAGGACACACTTTTAAGGAACGTAAAGTATGTTACCTGAAGTTCCCAAAAGAGAATTCTGTGCATGTAATTTTGTACATTTACAATCATAAATGAATCAGTCATGTATATCAGAATTTCTACCGAACTTTTTTATTACATAGGAAAAGTGACATGAAAAGGAACTCCCCAGGAGAAATGGGTTCACTAAAGCTTAGAAATAAAGTTCCTATATTTTAACTAATTTTTAAAACAGAAATCTCCCTAAAATATGTTGCATATTTCTCTGACCTCCTAAAAATGTTACACTAAACATAAAATAACTCATCCATCATGGAATCATATACATTGATATGCCTGCCTAAAAGAAAAGGAATCCCTATCACTTACCATGCCTAGCCCCTACTTATCTCTCTCCTTTTCACATATATTCTCTCACTTATTCACTACTCTCCATACATTCTAGTTTCCTTTCTACTCTTCTCTCATTCCAGGATTGTTCCCACCTCAATGCCTTTGCTGTTTCCTTTGTCTGGAATGCTTTTCACCTTGATCTTTGCACATATTTCTTTCTCATCACTGAGATTCTGGCACCAGTGGTCACTTCTTCAAAGAGGCCTTCCCTGACTCTCCTCTCGCAACTCTATCCCATTACCCAGGTTTTGTAAAAAACAAACAAAAAAAAAATTAAAAAAACAACATTTATCATTATCTAAAATTATCTTTGTTTATTCTAGGTCTCCTTCTACTAGAATGTTAGCTCCATTCCATGACACTAGAATCCTAATGCCTAGAATAGTGCCTGGCAAATAGGAGGTGCTCAATAAATACTGAAAGCTAGGTGAATGAAGAGTAAATTTTTGTAAACTAATGTCTTTATGGACAATTAAGAAATAAAAGGCTACTTGTCTATTTTAACATTCACAGTTACAGTCTTACAATTTGTTTCTCCCTTTCTCAAAACCCTTGATTTATATTTTGGAATCTACATGATTCTAGGGAAGCAGACTCCAACTTCAGGTCAAGTACCTGGAACCACCACGATCTGAGCTTAATGATTAGGAAGGTACATAGAAGAGAGAATTGCAAAGAAATAAGGCCAAGCCTTGATGACATCAACAATCTCTCTATGAAGCACCTAAAGGCTGACCTACCTCTGGGTATTTTTTTTAGTTGTATGAACTAATAAATCCCCTTAACTATCTGAGACACTCTGAGTTGTTTTTCCTGTTATTTGGAACTGAAAGCATTTTAAATGAGATAATAGCCCATACAGTATACAGAAGATACAGCCTTCAAGAGCTTTAGGACCAAAGTGTCTACTATGAATACTGCATTTTTTTCTTTCTTCGTTGCTTACTAACTTCTTCTCTACTGTCAGAAACTTGCTGTTCCGCTGCTGCTGCTTTAATCCTCGCTGCTGTTCAATCTTTGATATACTTACTTCCCCCATCTTTTTTTTTTTTGCCTTTCTTTTTCCTTACCTCTTCTATCTTGCCAATTTTAACTTTTTAAAATAAAAAGATCATGATGATAGACCTATCCAACATCTATTCTACATCACTTTTTTCCATGGTACAATAGCCATGTAATTTGAGTAGAAATAAGCCCACCTTCCAGCTTCAAGTGTCAGTCCTAAATAGCCCACTCAGTGTACTCCCAATCCCCTTGCTCATGATTAGCTTAGAGATGAGAAGAAAATCCAGACTTAAACTAATAATCAGTGCACAGCATTTTTCCTGACCAGAGTGACTGGGTATGTGACCTAAACTGGTTCAATCAATTAAAGCCAAGGACTTTCATTTGATGACTTAAGAAGAATAACTCCAGGTGAAAGACTGTGAATTTGGCTCAATCAATAAAGGAGTTTCATTTGCTGACTGAAGAAGTAAAACTCTAAGTGAAAAACAGAAAACTTCTAGGTGGTATAGAATTGTAGCAAATGTGGCAGACCTAGAACTGATGAAGCCAAGAGGAAAGAGAAAGGCAAAGCTGAATTGGAAACAGAGAAACTAAGCTGGAGAACCAAGACAAAACCATGCATGAAGCCCTTCCTAGTCTTGGACCTGTTTTTAATTACCAGAGCCGATACATTCCTTGTATTGTTTAAACTAGTTTGAATACTTCATTCCTTTTAATAACATCTTAGCTTATGCAGTTATTAAAATTTTCCATATAAAGTGTATCGGCTATTCTCTTAGGGATTCTTCTTTGCTGTTTTCACGATATCTACACTTTTAAAGATTTAATTATTTTTTCCAAGTCCAAAACCATTCTTGCTTAGGAATGCCAGAAGACTGGTATCCAAAAAATAAGATTTTAAAATATATAATAGGTTCAACAGTAGATACATGGTTTACTTTCTGAACTATCATTTACACAGTCTGTAGACAAGTCCATGTTTCAAAAACACCAGGACAGCTGAACCAAATGTAATTTTCCAATCTTGAGAATGGAGTGAATGAAATATCTGGTAACTATAGTGATAGCCATAATGACAACTGATATTGTCATGCTGAAATGAAAGACTAGGATTATTTGTCCACACAACAAAATGAAATTTATAAGCTAAGAATTCCTTGAAAAGAAGGTAAGCTGCATATAAAAGCTGTTTTCTGTTTTACCTATAAAAATCAGCCTAATCCATAGGGTGCAAACAACACACAAGAATTTAATAAAAAGTCAAAATACAATTAATTGTAAAGAATGAATTATGGAGGTCTTATAATCCTAATTTCAAAACTTACAAGACTACGGTAATCATAACAGTGTGGTATTGGCATAAAGAGTGACATATAGAACACAGAGATCCCAGAAATGAACTCTCACATATATAATAAAATGTTTTTTGACAAGGGTGGCAAAACCATTCAATGCAGAAAGGGCAGTCTTTTCAACAAATGGTACTGGGAAAACTGAATATCCACATGCTAAAGAATGAATGTAGACCTTATCTTACATACAAAAACTAAAGTCGATTAAAGGCCTAAGTATAAGATCTAAAAATATAAAACACTTAGAAGAAAATACAGGGAAAAAACTTCATGACCCTGGATTTGGCACTGATTTCTTCGACATGAAATGAAAAACACAGGCAACAACAACAACAAAATAGGTAAACTGGACTACATCAACATAGAAAAACTTCTATGCATCAAAAGACACCATTAACAGAGTAAAAAGGCAACCTACAAAATGAGAGAAAATATTTGCAAATCACATATTTGATAAAGGATTAATATCCAGAATATGTAAAGAACTTCTACAACTCAACAACAAAAAACCAAACCACCTCATTAAATAATAGGCAAACATTTTTTCCAAAAAAGGCATAAAAATGTCCAATAAGCATATAAAAAGATGCTCAACAACACTCATCATTAGAAAAATGTAAATTAAACCTACAGGGATATACCACCTCATACCCATTAAGATGGCTACTTTCACAAACTCCAGAAAATAACAAGTGTTGGCAAGGAGGTAGAAAAATTGGAAACCTTGTGCACTATCGGTGGAAAGGTAAAATGGTACAGCTGCTATGGAGAACAGTGTGAAGGTTCCTCAAAAAATTACAAATAGAATTACCATATGATCCATAAGTTCCACTTCTGGGATTGACAAAAATAAGAACTGAAAAGGGGCCTCAGAGAGGCATTTGCATAGGCATGCTCATGGCAGTATGATTCTCAATAGCCAAAAGGAGAAACACAAAGTGTCCATTGACGAATGGATAAACAAAATGTAGTGTATACACATATAATGGTATATTATTCATATTACTCAGCCTTATAAAGGAAGAATATTCTAACATGCTACAACACAGATGGCACCTTGAGGACATTAAGTTACATTAAATAAGTCAGTAACAAAAGAATAAATATTGTACGATTTCACGTATATGAAATACCTAGAATAGTCAAACTCATAGAGACAGAAAGTAGAAAGAAAATAGAATGGTGGTTGCCAGGGGATAGGGGAAAGAGGGAACGTGTATGTGGTGTAGACGGGGTCTTGCTAGGTTGCCAAGGCTGGTGTGTGTGTGTGTGTGTGTGTGTGTGTGTGTGTGTGGTGTAGAAAGGGTCTTGCTAGGTTGCCAAGGCTGGCGTGTGTGTGTGTATGTGTGTGTGTGTGGTGCAGACAGGGTCTTGCTAGGTTGCCAAGGCTGGTGTGTGTGTGTGGCGTAGACAGGGTCTTGCTAGGTTACCAAGGCTTCTCTCTGTGTGTGTGTGTGTGTGTGTGTGTGTGTGGTGTAGACAGGGTCTTGCTAGGTTGCCAAGACTTGTGTGTGTGTGTGTGTGTGTGTGGTGTAGACAGGGTCTTGCATGAGCTACTATGGTGTACACAGGGTCTTGCTAGGTTGCCAAGGCTTCTGTGTGTGTGTATGTGTGTGTGTGTGTGTGTGGTGTAGACAGGGTCTTGCATGAGCTACTATGGTGTAAACAGGGTCTTTCTAGGTTGCCAAGGCTTCTCTGTGTGTGTGTGTGTGTGGTGTAGACAGGGTCTTGCTAGGTTGCCAAGGCTGGTCTGTGTGTGTGTGTGTGTGTGTGTGTATATGTGTGTGTGTGTGTGTGGTGTAGACAGGGTCTTGCATGAGCTACTATGGTGTAGACAGGGTCTTGCTAAGTTGCCAAGGCTGGGGTGTGTGTGTGTGTGTGTGGTGTGGACAGGGTCTTGCTAGGTTGCCAGGGCTGGTCTCTCTGTGTGTGTGTGTGTGTGTGTGTGTGTGTGTGTGTGTGTGTATGTGTGTGTGGTGTAGTCAGGGTCTTGCATGAGCTACTATGGTGTAGACAGGGTCTTGCTAGGTTGCCAAGGCTGGTCTCAAACGATCCTCCTGCCTCAGCCTCTCAAGGTGTTGGGATTATAGGCGTGAGCTACTATATCAGGCCTATATTTGGTTTTTGTACCTATTTCCTGGCATACAGTTCCTAAAAGCCTTGGAATCTTGAGTGGTAAAAACGTTTTCATATGCTAAAGAGATGACCAGTAGCCCAGGGCTCCTACACAGCCTGAGGATGAAGGTTGGTCACCTGAAAGACTAAGGCAGGATTAGAGGGTTGGGACTTTTAGCCCCAGCTTGGCCAGAGTTATTATTATTATTATTTTTGAAATGGAGTTTCACTCTTGTTGCCCAGGCAGGAGTGCAATAGTGCGATCTCGGCTCACTGTAACCTCTGCCTCCTGGATTCAAGCAATTCTCCTGCCTCAGCCTCCCGAGTAGTTGGAATTATAGGCATGCGCCACCATGCCTAGCTAATTTTTGTATTATTAGTAGAGACGGGGTTTCACCATGGTACTAGGGTGGTCTCGAACTCCTGACCTCAGATGATCCCACCTGTCTCGGCCTCCCAAAGTGCTGGGATTACAGGCATAAGCCACCATGCCCGGCCCAGAGTTATTATTTAATAGGTACAGAGTTTCAGTTTTGCAAGATAAAAAGAGTTCTGTGGACAGATGTTGGTAACGGCAGCACTAATGCCACTGAACTATATACTTAAAAACAGTTAAGATAAATTTTATATGTTTATTTTTACCATGACCAAAAATAAATAAAAAATATACACTAAAAAAATACAAATAACAGCAATAGATCCTCAAGTTGTTAACAATTACTCAAATATGAAATTTATAAATCCCAATCTTTTATTATTTATCCATTCAAAATAAAAATACTATTGTAAATTCTGGATGAAATTTTATGCTTTCGTTTCTTTTATAAAGTATAATACTAAATCACAGTACTTTGGGAGGCCAAAGCGGGAGGATCCCAAGGTCAGGAGATTGAGACCATCCTGGCCAACATAGTGAAACCCCAGCTCTACTAAAAATACAAAAATTAGCTGGATAAGGTAGCAGATGCCTGTAATCCCAGCTACTGTAAATGCTGAGGGAGGAGAATTGCTTGAACCAGGGAGGTGGAGACTGCAGTGATTCGAGATTGTGCCACTGTACTCCAGCACTCCAGCCTGGCAACAAAGCAAGACTCCATCTCCCCCTGCCCCCTAAAAACGTATAATACTAAAGTGACATATAGGATATCCTTTGTCTTAGAGAAATAAATGCAAGCATGTAGGAAAGTAAATTATTAACCCTGGTAAATCAAATAAATTCAGTCTATTCCTGTAATGTGGTAAATGCTATTAAAAAACAAAACAATTTTTTCTGATTATAAAATACTTCTCTTTGTAGAAAATTTAGGGAAAACAGCAAAGAATAAAAATGTTACATGACATATAAACTGACCAGCTAAAGAAAACCACAGAAAAAGCCAAGCTTTCTCCTTGTTCTAGGAAGATAAAAAGATTTTTAAAAAAAATTTTTGACATAGCTGAGATCATACTATATAAGTACATCTCTATCTTGCTTTTGCTTTTTTTTTTTTCTTAAGACAGAGTCTCACTCTGTCACCAGGCTGGAGTGCAGGGGTACAATCTCAGCTCACTGCAACCTCCACCTCCTGGGTTTAAGTGATTCTCCTGCCTCAGCCTCCTGAGTAGCTGGGACTACAGGTACATGCCACCATACTCAGCTAATTTTTGTATTTTTAGTAGAGACGGGGTTTCATCATGTTGGCCAGGATCATCTCAATCTCTTGACCTCGTGATCCGCCCATCTCAGCCTCCCAAAGTGCTGGGATTACAGGCATGAGCCACTACACCCAGCCCTATATCTTGCATTTTTAACTGAATATCACAATGTATGTATTTTCTCCTACCATTAAAAATTCTTGGCTGTGTATAATATTCCATGGTAAAGAATGTGTCAAGCATAATTTATTTTACCATTTCTCTATTGTTAGACATCTGGGTTCTTTCCAACTTTTAGTTAGTTTTAAATTCTTCAGTAAAAATGAACAGCTTGTAATTAACATTATTTTTCAGTGAAATAATACTTGGTAGACTCACGAACTTCTTTCACAGAAAAAAGTACCATATTTCATATGTCATCTGCAAAGATGTTGTAAATGAGTACTAGTTTAAGTGGTCCAAATGTGAAAATGGGAAATTACAACTATAATCAATCAGTTTCCATATGTACATACATAAAATTACTTACAGTTTAACTGACATAGAGCCTTAAAGTGGAATAACTACAGTAAATCCTCACTTAATATGGATGATAGGTTCTGGGAGAGTGTAATTTTAAGTGAAACAATATACAGCGGGTTCTCGAATAACACCATTTCCTTCAATGTTATTTTTAAAAAATTGAAGGAAATGTTTTACTATAATGATGAATGAAAAAATGGCTTTGGTGTGAGTTGTTTCACTTAAAGTCACAGTTTCCAAGAACCTATCCATGACACTGAGGACTTACTTGTACTTTAAAAAATTACTGGCAGAAAGTTGGTCTGTTCTACATTATGCAATGTAAGACTTCTATATATCTAGACATGCAATAATTGAAGTGTGTGATGATGAGGTCATGGTCAGAATATAACTGAAAGCATGGCCTAATTATTGAACATCTATAGACATGAGTTTGTGTCTATCACTATTAATAGGTAGGATCAACATTTTAGAAGCTCTAAATTAAGCACAGTGAATCACATTCTATAAAACTTTCGTGAACCATGTAAGTTAGCATTGCTCCAATGTGAATCAAGAAAAATTCATGTCACACACAGGTACCAAATCCCCCTGCACTATTTAACATGGTACTCAGGAGATGCTGGGGATGTTAACTAGCACATAAAACACAATGCTAACACTTGATAACTCCAAGAATATCTAATTGCACAAATGGCCCCTTTTAACTGTTACACATGGTAATTCCTAATGACTGTATTCTTTTTCATTTTTTTTCTTGAGACAGAGTCTCTATTACCCAGGCTGAAGTGCAATGGCGCAATCTCGGCTCACTGCAACCTCTGCCTCCTAGGCTCAAGCGTTTCTCCTGCCTCAGCCTCCTGAGTAGCTAGGATTACAGGCATGTGCCGCCACACCTGGCTAATTTTTGTATTTTTGGTAGAGACAGGGTTTAGTCAGGCTGGTTTTGAACTCCTGACCTTGTCATCCGCCCGCCTCGACCTCCCAAAGTGCTGGGATTACAGGCATGAGCCATTGCGCCCAGCCCATTTTTTGAGACAGGGTCTTGCTCTGTTGGCTAGGCTGGAGTGCAGTGGCACAATCACACCTCACTGCAGCCTGGACCTGCTGGGGTTAGGTGATCATCCCACCACGGCCACCCAAGTAGCTGGGACTACAGGTGGCACCACTATGCTTGGCTAATTTAAAAAAATTTTTTTGTAGAGATGAGGTCTCATTATGTTGCTCAAGCTGTTCTCAAACTTCTGAGCTCAAATGATCCTCTTGCCTTGATCTCCCAAAGTGATAGGATTACAGCTATAAGCCACTGGGCCTGGCCTGTGTTCTTCTTAAAACAAAGCTATTACATATTGGTGATTCAAATCAAGGTATATTAGAGTCTGACATCTTCTGTAAAATGCTATGTGACCTGTTCTTTCTGTTATACTAAGTGGCTTAAAATTAAGTGGCTTGACTAAAGAGACAAAATGATTAAATGTCATATATGATGCTTGATTGGATTTCTTCCCAAAAAATGAAATAAAAATCTAAATAAAGAATATTAGTGGCCAAGTGCAGCGGCTCATACCTATAATCTCAGCACCTTGGGAGGCCGAGGGGAGCGGATCATTTGAGGTCAGGAGTTTGAGACCAGCCTTGCCAATATGGTGAAATCCCATCTCTACTAGAAATACAAAAATTAGTGGGGAATGGTGGCGGGTGCCTGTAATCCCAGCTACCTGGGAGCTGAGGCAGGAAAATCACTTGAACCCGGGAGGCAGAGGTTGCGGTGAGCCAAGATTATGTGCCACTGCACTCCAGCCTGGGTGACAGCAAGACTCCATCTCAAAAAGAAAAAAAAAAAAAGAAAGAAAATTAGCAAGATAATTTGAATATGAACAATACATTTAAAAACACTATTATATCAACATTGAATTTATAGCAAAATTGGTGGTTTGGGGTGGATTTTGGGGTGTTTAACAATATTGTACCTCTAGATAACCCAGAAGGAAAACAAAAAATGACCAGAGGAAATATTACTGTATAATTTTTAATGTCAAGTAAGCATATTTCTTAATATGTTATAAAATTATAAATTATTAAAATTGTCCAATTTTGAGATACTTAAATTGTCATTTAAAACTAAACCTCTTTAGAAAAATTACAAAAACAAAAAAACTGTGTTTTATTCCAGTTTGATTCTTTATTTACATATTATATATCTAGAAAGCTGACTTAATTTTAGGGATATTCTGGACAAACTAATATATAAGCTTACCTTAACTCTCTGTAGGAAAATTGTAAACTTAGAGAAAATATCCTTGAGCAGCTCAAACCACTGGGGAAAGTTCAACATTCTCATCTGATCTGCAAGCCTAGAAAAAAAAATAATTCAAACAAAAATAATGATAGTCTCTGGGCCAATATAACATCTACAAAATGGAAGAAATGAGACTAAATACTATCTAGTGATAAAATGCAATTTTATCTAGATAGCTAACTAAAATGTTGAAGAGGTCAATTACTAAAGAGCTCTGACTTACTTAAATATTTTTAAGACTGGTAAGTTAACTATCATATATCAATTTCATATCAACAAGCTTTATGACCACTGAATGAATAAACCATAGGGAAATAAATGTGAAGATATACTCTGGAATAAAAATGGAAACACAACATCTCTCCCCAAAATTTAATAATCTGCTTTTCTAACTTCAACTTTAAAAATATCATATGAGAGGTAATATGGCAAGGTAGTTAAGAGCACTGAAGCCACAATGCCTTGGTTTAAAATACCAACAGCTTATTGGAATTGCTAGCTCTGTGGCTTTGGCAAGTGACTTAACCCCTCCATGCTCCAATTTTCTCATCTTACATGAGGAAAGTGATAGAATCTACCTTATATGGTTGTTGCAAATATTCGATGAGTTAATAAAAAGTACTTAGAACAATGACTAACACATTTTCAAAGTACCATGTAAGCAGAAGCCAATATTAATATTGACAGTTGACACTAACTTCAAAGTGAAAAAAAGTAATACAAAATATAATTCATTCCCTAAATATATTTTATAGTACCAAAATGACCTATTACTCTAAATTTTTAATAAATGCAGCTTCAGCAAAGAGTTTATTCTAAAGAGATACTACAAACACTCGATATACGGGAAGTTCTCTACTTATATTGAGAATAATTTTCTTCTTCCCTAGGAAGAAGAAAAAGTAACTGACTCTCCACATCCATTGGGGTTCTAACAGTGTCCCAATGACTTATTTTTTCCAACCACTAACAATTCTCTCATTATTATAGTTGCTTTGACTAATTCTGAAATTGAGTTTTCCCTAGGTAATAGTGTGGAAATTAATACTCCATAATCTCTGTTCTGTCAGTGGCCCAGGAAAGCTTCATAGTAGTACATATTGCTATTCATATCTAAGCCAGTTAAAAACATTTAAATATCCATCTGAACAAGAAATTCAGTCACAAAATATTTATCACTATTACTTAAAAGAACAGAATACAAATTTCTTTTCTTTTGTCTTTTTTTTGTTTTTGAGACAGGATCTTACTACATTGCCCAGGCTGGAATGCAGTGGCACAATCACAGACAGCTCACTGAAGCCTGGACCTCCCCGGCTCAAACCATCCTCCTACCTTAGCCTGCTGAGTAGCTGGGACTGCAGACATGTGCCACCATGCCCAACTTATTTTTTAATGTTTATTTTAGTTTGAGATGGGGTCTCACTTTATTGCCCAGGGTGGTCTTGCATTCTTGGACCCAAGTGATTCTCTCACCTCAGCCTCCCAAAGGGCTGGGATTACAGGCATGAATCAATGCGCCTGGCCAAGAATAGGAATTTCTAGGGTGAAAATTAAAAAATACAAACATGGGCAATTCAAAATCATAAACTCAAACTTCTCAAAGCCAATTAGAAGCTGAATTACATAGCAATTTAAATGTAATATTTGCTATGCCCCTGTAATGAATTATCTTCAATTTCACCTCTCCATATCTATGTTCTGTCCCTCTCCATCCTGCTCTCCACTCTGGGAGGCTAATCTGTGGGCTTGGCCGATGAGGAGCCCTTATGAAGACTGGAAGGAATAAAGGTACCTACTCCTCTACCTCTCTCCTCAAGGGTTGCCCCAGGGTGACTGCTTCCCTCTACTCAATGTTATAGCTTTTTTTCAACTACCTTTCTCCTCAGTTCTGTTAACTGCTGTCTTCCCTTGTCCCTTAAAGGTTCTGCACTGCCACTTGTGATTTTCCTACACCCTGCTCACACCTTAGTAAATTCCTTTACTAAATCTACCTCAAATTATTCTAATTTGCATGTATCACCTTTTACCTGACTGATAACCACCAATCTATGTATTTATACTTACTTCAGAACAACGTCTGTGTCTATTTCTTCTATTTGTGAAACTTTATTAATCACACACTGTAAAATTTAGGAAAAAACAAAAACAATTTGATTAACTGTCTTTCAAATCCTAAGTATTCCAAGTTCCATTTGTACATTAAAAAGACCCTTACTTAAACAGACACTTCTCAAAAGAAGACAACATCCCTGCAGCCAACATCCCTGATTATTAGAGAAATGCAAATCAAAACCACAATGAGATACCATCCTACGACAGTCAGAATGGCTACTATTAAAACATCAAAAATAACAGATGCTGGCAAGGTTGTAGAAAAAAGGGAACATTTATACACTGTTGATGAGAGTGTAAATTAGTTCAACCATTGTGGTAGACAATGTGGTGATTCCTCAAAGACCTAAAGATAGAAATACCATTCAATCCATCAATCCTATTACTGGTTCCATACCCAGAGGAATACAAATTGTTCTATTATTAAAGACACATGCATACGTATGTTTATTGTGGCACTGTTCACAATAGCAAATGCGTGGAATCAACCTAAATGCCTATTGATGACAGACTGGATAAAGAAAAAGTGGCACATGTACACCATGGAATACTACGCAGCCATAAAAAAGAATGAGACCATGTCCTTTGCAGGGACATGGATGGAGCTGGAGGTCATTATCCTTAGCCAACTAAAGCAGAAAGTGAAAACCAAATACTGCATGTTCTCACTTATAAGTTGGAGCTAAATGATGAGAACACACAGACACATAGAGGGGAACAAAACACAGTGGAGCCTATTGGAGGGTGAAGGGTGGGAGGAGGGAAAGGATCTGAAAAATAACTAATGGGTACGAGGCTTAATACCTAGGTGAGCATATAATCTATACCAAAAAAACCCCATGATACACATTTACTTATGTAACAAACCTGTACATGTGCCCCTGAACTTAAAATAAAATTAAAAAATTTAAAGGCTTTACTGACTACAATAATTATTTTACCAGATTTTTATCTCTTATGTATCTCTGAAGGTGTCTGAAAAACTGCAGCATTACAATTAGTCAATTAAATAATCATTTCAGAGTATGTCTGAATTGTAATAATTAAAATCGCCTACTATTCAAAACTGTTCAAAATCATACACAAGAAAAGCAGAACTAAAATACTTATGAACAAGATGTAAGCCCCATGTTAAAATCACAAAAGAAATTCATATTGGAAGTTAAATTTCCTTGTAATATACACAACAGTTTAAAATTTAAAAAAATAAATGCTTAGACTTGAAGTCTGGGAACTGCAACATACCAGTTTTTAGAAATTGTGTAAAATATATATACAGAAAATTGTACAAACTGTGTTTACAGCTCAATACTTTTGTACAAATGGAGTACATGTGTGTAATCAGAACTCAGCTCATGAAACTGAACACTGCTAATCCCCAGAGCTCCTCCCCTATTCTCCTCCCAAAATACACCACTGTCCTGCTTTTTAAACCATAGAATAATTTTGCCTGCATTTGTTTTTACATAAGTGGAATCATACAATGTATACTTTTCTGTGTCTGCTTTCTTTGGCTCCACACTATGTCTATAATATTATGTCTACAATATTCATTTGTGTTATTCTGTGTAATTTATTCATTCTCATTAATGTATAGTATTCCATTGTACAAATACACCACAATTCTATTTAACCTTTCTACGGGTGATGGAATTTGGGTTGTTTCCAGTTTTTAAAATTACAAATAGTACTGTCATGAGCATTCTCCTGCTGTGTTTTGGTGAACTTATATACATATTTCCGTTTGGTGCATACCTAGGAATAGAAATGCTGGGTCACATGTATGCATATTTGGCATTTCTTTATATTGCCAACAATTTTTCAATGTGGTTGTACCAATTTAAATATACAGTGTTTTAATCAGTGCTTGAAAGAGGGGATGATTATAATTTTTTTGCTTATTTTATTTAAATTTTAAACTTATTTTATTTAAACTTTAAAAACTCATATATGCACATTCAACTTAATGCAAATGATCAATTAAGCCTAATAAATTTCGAATTATATTATCTTTTTCATATATATTAAAAAACACTGAAGTTCAGTGGATAAGATTTACCTGAGTAAAAAAAGTCAAAACAAAGATCAGGGAATACTGAAAAACACACGGATTTTAGTTTATAATTTCTTAGAGATTCGGCTAAAAAGGAAATGAACATTTGTCTGCTGCTGGTGGGAGTATGAACTGGCAAAATATTTTAAAATAGAAATTAAATTCTATATATCAAGTAACTTAAAAATACTTTTCACTCTCTGACCAATACTTCTACTTCTAGGAGTCACTCTAAGAACCAACAGTCTTAAGTATGAAAAACAAACAAAATAACTTTATACCACAGATGTCTGTCACAGTGCTATTTATCGTATCAAATTAAAAAACAACCTAAATATTCAACACAGAGGAAAAGTTAAGTAGATTTACCATAATGTTAATGGGACATTACACATCATTAAAAATGATGTTCCTAAAAAAGCTTATATAATAATATGAGAAAATGCCTATGATTCTAACTGAAATATACGTATAAAATCATATATACATAATGACAGCATAAGAAAAATCAGTAACAACCTACACATAGAAATAGTCCTACAGCAATAATCTTTTGGCTGATGGGGCTATGCTTTTCTTTCTTCTATTTTTCTATATTTTCAATTTTTAAATAAATGAACCATATTACTATTACACTATATATATTATTACCAGGATAACATAAAATACACTTCACAAAGGTTCCAGACCAAAATATATCAAATAAAAATGCACAATTACCTGTTTAATGATATTCTTTGCTGTAATAATCATTTTTTCACCATAGATTTCTAAAAAATTAAGTTTTCTTTGTTTTAAGAGTCCAAATACAAGAGATACTAGTCTTTCCTGTTAAAATAAAGTAAGCGCATGTAACTTGACATTTTAAATATGAAGTAATTTTACTTAGAGGTAGAAATATTCAGCATCAAGAGTTCTGTTTGATCCTCATACCTCTATCATGCACACAATACTTTCTAGAAGCCTGAAAACCCTGTCCCATAGCAATCTTATCATGAGATTTTTGGAGTCAGTGTTCTAAAACACTGGTAGGGATAAATCCTATCCCACCACAGCAAACCAATGAAGCTGGTTTTGGGGCAAAACTATACAAGGGTATTTTTTGTTCTAGTTTCAACAAGTAGAAAATATCTTTCTCACACCCTGATGACCAATAAATACTCCATGGGCGCTGGGGTTTTTTTGGTTTTTGCTTTTTCGTTTGTTTTGAGACAGCATCCCAGTCTGTTGCCCAGGCTGGAGTATAGTGGCGTGATTACAGCTCACTGCAGCACTGATCTCCTGGACTCAAGTGATCCTCCCACCTCAGCCTCCCGAGTAGCTGGGACTACAGGCATGTACCACCACACCTGGCTACTTTTGTGTTTTGTAGACTCACTGTGTTGCCCAGGCTGGTCTCAAAATTCCTGTGCTCAAATGATCCTCTAGCTTCAGCCTCCTACAGTGCTGGGATTACAGGCCTGAGCCACTGTGACTGGCCCCTGTGCTTTTTAATTCATGGTCTAGAAGACTGAAATAATGACCCGGACTCTCAGTGGGAAATCAACTGCTAACATGTACGAAAGTTTCTTTACTTAGGCAGTTGTCAGGGTTTTTGGGATTCTTTACTAGCTGTTGGCAGTGATTAACACTGAGAAGTTATCAGCTAAGTGATGCTTGGACATGATTTATTTGTATATGCATATATAAAAAAACATGTTCATAATAGGTACTCAGTAATTTGAATGACAGATAATTACCATATTATAATGACCACTATTCTGGTTTTGTTTTCAGACAGGATCTTGCTGTGTCATGATCATGGCTCAATGCAGCCTCAAACTCCTGGGCTCAAGTGATCTCGCCTTTGCCACCAAAGTAGCTGGGACTACAGGTGTGCATGTACCACCACATCCAGCTAATTTTTTATTTTTTGTACAGATGGAATCTCCCTATGTTGCCCAGGCTGGTGTTAAACTCCTGAGCTCAAGCGATCTTCCCACCTCAGCCTCTCAAACTGCTAGGATACAGGCATGAACCATTGTGCCCAACTATGATCACTTTTTATAAAAGACAAGCTCCAGCATATGCACACAGAATATAAATTAATTCATCCTATATCTATATTTTTAACTTGTTCTGAAGCTCATTTTAACTATAATTTCTAATTAAGCTATAAAATTATTTTATTCTCTAATTCCATAGGATTGTGAACAATTATGGTGCTTGCTAAAGTCACACAGCTAGTGAAGAACTTCATAGATCTGATAGCCCTTGAAATTTAAGATAATTTTGCTTCTTATGAGAAAAATGTGTTCTAAACCAGACTGTTAAGCAATGACATCAACTTCATTCCACAGTTAAAACACATACCTCTTCTAAAACTTGACAGTCATCTTCCAGTGGTCTATTTAAGTCACTGTGAGAGTAAGTAGAAAATTCTGCAATCATCATTTTATCTATCAGTTTTTCTAATTCACAAAGCTGTGATCCCAAATGCCTAAAAAGGAAGAGGAAAATGCTATATATATTCATAAAAACTACAAATTCACTCCACAATCAAGGGAACTAGTAGGCAAAACTTTTCCAGCTGACAGTACCTATGCAATAATGTGATGTTTTCAAAAAAGGAAGTCCTTTAACTTACCAAAATAACTATAAACATTCGATTTCATCTTCTAAATTCCATTTTTCTCTTTACAGTTGACCCTTGAACAACATGGAGTTTAGAGGCACTAACCACCATTGCAGTCAAAAATCTGTGTATGACTTTTGACTACCCCAAAACTTAACTACTAATAGCTTACTGTTGACCAGAAGCCTTACCAATAACATAAACAGTCAATTAACACATTTTTTATATTACGTGTACCATATACTATACTCTTCCAATAAAGTAAGCTAGAGAAAATATGTTATTAAGAAAATTATAAGGAAAAGAAAATACATTTACTATTGATTAAGTGGATGGAAATGGATCATCATAAAGGTCATCTTCACATTAAGTAGGCGGAGGAAGAGGAGGAGTTAGTTTTGCTATCTTAAGGGTGCCAGAGGAGCTAAAAGTGGAGGCAGAAGAGGCAGGCATATTCAGTAAAATTTTACAGAAATGCATTGTAGTTTCTGACTTTTTCGCTTTTTCATTTCTCTAAAAATGTTTGTTTTCTATATGGTAACCATCTTCCTTCCACCATTTGCTTTAGTTTCAGCACCCATATTACAGAAGGGTCCATGTCATAAAAGAAGTCAAAAGCAGTCCTGAATAATGGGAATCTGCTGCCAGACTGTCTAATGTCATCTTGTTTTCTGACACTGCTGCTTCTACATCTTTTTCCTCATTGTCTGGCATTGGTTTGAGAACACTCATCTCCATCAAGTCATCTTCTGTTAATTCCTCTGGCTGCTATCTATTAGCTGTTAAATTTCTCCAAGATCCTTATCTTAAAACACTTCATTCCTCACCTTTTTGTTTGTAACATCCACCATCTCTTTCATGATTTCCTTGATTGGCTCACAGCATCTGCACACAATATTCTCTAGCAGGAATTTATTGTTTCAGGCTTTATGGTCTTCACAACTTTTTCTTTAACAATAATGGCACCTTCAATGGTGTAATCCTTCCAGACTTCCATGATGTTCTATTGGGGTTCTCTTCCATAGCACTGATAATCTCTTCCATAGAGTAGTGCATGGAATAAGCTATAAAGGTACTTAGAACTCTTTGATCTAGAAGCTAGATTACTGATGTTATGTTTGGGGCAATGAGACCATTTTGACGCCTCTGGGGTTGAATTCAAGGGGTTCTGGGTGGACAGGGGCATTGTCCAACACCAAAAGAACTTTAAAAGGCAGTCTCTTATTGGCAAGGTACTTCCTAACTTCAGAGACAAAGCATCAATGGCACAAATCCAGAAAAAGGGTTCCCATCCAGGCTTTTTGTTGTACAACCAGAAGACTGGCAGCTGTTATTTATCTTTTCCCTTTGAAGTTTGTGGGTTAGCAGCTTTGTAGATAAGAGCAGTCCTGATCATAAACCTGACTTCATTTGCACAAAAAGTAAGCGATAACCTATCCCTTCCTGCCTTAAATTCTGGTGCTCACTTCTCTTCCTCACCTAATAAATGTTCCTTGTGGCTTTTTTCCCACCCAGATTAGGGCACTTTTGTCTGCAGTAAAACCTTTCTGGTAGATATTCTTTCTCTTCCATTATTTTCTAAATGGCATCCAGAAACTCATCTGCTGCCTCTCTGTCAGCAGAAGCTGCTTCTCCTGATATCATGATATTTTTTTAAGCCAAACCTCTTTCTAAAATTATCAAACCATCCTTTGCTGGCATTAAGTTCTTCAGCTTTAGATCCTTCCTTCACTTTCCTTTTGCTTTAAATTCTCATTTGATATCTTAGCTTTTTCTCAAATTACATTGGAGTCTATTGGTATGCCTTTCTCATAGTAAGCCTACACCTACAGAAAATCTGTATTTTCAATACTAGATTAAAAAGGTACTTGCAAAAAGTACAAGGTTTTTATTTGTGAAGTCAAATAAAACAACAAATTCTGTTGCAGCTCAAGTGAGGACTTCACAAATTTCCTTTTTTTTTAATGAACAATGGTCCTTACACTGAATTTGTTTATCCTGAAAAGGTGGGCAACCACAACTGGAGACCTCAATCTACTACACACATCAAGGAATTAAACTTTTTATTGTAAATGTCCTGACTTTTCTCTGCTTCTAAGAAGTAATTCCAGCATCACCAGTGAATTTAGTATGGGTCCCATGGTGTTATTTAAGGTTTATAGTATGTATTAAAAACAATAAAAATGTGCAAAAACTGTAAGAGATCACTTTTTACTGTGATACTCAACTTACTAGAAACTGCTCAAATGTAGACGATTAGCAGCATCACTTGAGCTCACCACAGTGGCAACAGGAGGTGGGGATGAAATTATTACAGTGGTATAATACGTACCATAGTTAGTTTTTTTGCAGTTATGATTTAATACTGCATGAATGGGGTCACGTACAGTTCTGTGTTTGTGTAAGCTTTAATAAATTTTAACTTTTTAAATAGAGTTGTGTGTATTTCATGGTAGTAAATGATAAAATAGACTAGTACTGATATATGTTTTATGCATTCATGGCATATATAATTTTTAATTTTTTTGATATTTCTAGGCTATGTCATTTGTAAGATTTTTCAAACTTTCACAAATACCCAAAAACTTTTCTAATATATTTACTGAAAAAAAACTACGTATAAATGGACCCATGAGTCCAAACCCATGTTGTTCAAGGTCAAAAGTGTATCTTTAACTTCCAAATAGTTACATGTGTTCTAGAAAACCTGGTTACTGGGTAAATTTATGATTGTTTTCCACAGACAAAGTACTGACATTCTAAGCCCTTTCCTTATTAACCATTTGCTGAGTATTAATGGTGGTAGCTCCCTAGCTATTCATTTATTCAACAAATATTTGTGCCTACCCTGTGCTAGGCCCTGTTCTGGGCACAAATAAATATCTGAAGGATTACATGTACAGAGGAACTCAATTCAGTCTTTCTCATAGAGTTACTGTGCAACATCCCTCAGGTTATGAAACTGAAAGTCATTGAAACCCAAGACTGAAAAATGTAAGGATGAAGTACTTTCATATACAAAGGGATTTTTACCATACCTTCAAACTGCTGTATAAAAGCAATGAGCTGAAGAAACCTAGATAATCCAGCTGGTCCAAAGAATTTCAAAACTTAAGTGAAATAGTCCAATGGAAAATATGTTTCTATCTCAGGGGGAAAATTTTTTTTTAAACTCTGTTGGGGCAGTTTTAAAACATTTAAATTTAATATTACAATAAAAATTTTAAAACATATAAAATATATCTATACTACATTTACTTGAAAAAGAAATCCTTAATATTGGCAACTGTATTTACCAAGAAAGATGAGATATAACGCAATTTTTTTAAAATTAGTAAAAACCATTTGACCTTTTGGGTAGATGCATTATTCTTGTTTCATAAACAACATATCGTAAGTAGAAGTGGTGATAAATATGAAACAAATCTGATAAGTGAAATAAGTTTGCATCTTACAACATGAAAATTATATTTCTTATAGTTAATAGACTACAAAGGTTCTCATAAATGGCATCAATATCTTACAGTAGACTAATTTAGAATATATCCACTAGCACAAATGAAAACATTGTCATTAGAGGAATTTGGCAATACCTAGCAATATTACAGAGGACTTTTGACCTAGGAATCTCATTTCTTAGAATCTGTCTTAAAGATGCATGAGCAAAAATATCAAAGAACATACACTAATTGCCCTACTACTGGTAACTGTAAAGCAACAGAAACAACCCAAATGCTGACCTATGAAATTTTTTTTTTTTTTGAGACCGTCTGTTGCCCAGGCTGGAGTGCAGTGGCATGATCTCAGCTCACTGCAACCACCACATCACAGGTTCAAGTAATTCTTGTGCCTCAGCCTCTTGAGTAGCTAGGAACACAGGTATGCACCACCACACCCAGATAATTTCTGTATTTTTAGTAAAGACGGTTTCACCATGTTGGCCAAACTGGTTTTGAGCTACTGACTTCAAGTGATCCACCTGCCTTGGCCTCCCAAAGTTCTGGAATTACAGGCGTGAGCCACCGCACCCAGCCACCCCTATGAAATTTTAATGCCACAGATATATTATATGCCTGTTTATGTACTATGGCCTTTTGGAGGGTCACAAACCATTGTTATATTTAAGATTTTTTTTTTTAACCTTTTAAGAACCAGTGTTTGCCCTCTTGAGGTAGTATCTCCCCTTGAGAATGCATGCTGTAGAGCACTATACAATACCCAGAGTATACTGTAAGGTGAAAACAGCAAGGTGGAGAACAATATATACAGTGAGCTAATGCTCATCTAAGATGAGAGACAGACAGATAATGGATGGACAGATATAAACTAAAACTTTTAAATGGTGACTTATGGTGGGAGTTGTGGGGAAGAAAAAATGGGGTCATACTGATACTTCCAATTTAAATTCATGACTATATGGTTTTTACTTCTTCAATCTCCTTTTAATTAGGCTGAAAATTGTGGTTCCTAATGACACCAACATAATTCCTCATTTATCCCACAACATACACATATTGTTCTCAGAACAATATTACTACTACAAATATAGGGCTTTAATTCCACTTCTTTTCCTTAAGATAGACCCCACATGAGATATCCCACAACATACACCGATTGTTCTCAGAACAATATTATTACTTCCAACAATACTGGACTTTTTTCCTCTTATTTTCCTGAAAAAAAATATATGCCACATGAGATAAATAACTTACTGTTTTAAAGTCAGTTAAAGAAGAAAATTATTTCCCAGTTCTGTCCACTACAAAGGCCTAAAAATAATGACCAATCCAGTAGCAAGAACACTCCTACTACCCAGATGGATTTCTAAATATCATTTCCTACTAAAAGAAACTAGGGCTTGTTAGGCAAATAGTAGATTACAGGTCTGGGGTAGGAAATATATAATATGAACATCCTGACATAATACAAAGTAAGAAAACCATCAATAACTACTTAGGAAATCATGTCAAAAGGACCCAAAAATGAACTTGAGGAGGTTCCTACAAATAATAGGTCAATCTGAACAGCGATAAAAATTAAAAAACAAAGAATTTAAAACACTTTGCATGTAAATCTATGTATTTATTATATTTTTTAAAATTCATCAGTTATCTTTGGAGGATGCTAGGTTTCCAATTCATTATTTTGAAAACAACTAAATAAAAAGAATCTAGCATTTATCCCGTCTAATCTTGTAAGAATTGTCCTTCAAAGGGTGATCAAATAATTGTTATAATGGAATGCCATTAGCTTCAGCAATAGTTTTAATTAAATTAGTATATAAACGATATATACTGTTTCAATGATTACCACTTTTATTGGTAATAGATAGCAAAATTTCATTTCACGAGTAATGGTGACAAATATTTATGTCCTAATCATTAAAATTGCCCAATTTTGCAAGAATTTACGCAGTAAAATCATTCAAAATTTTTAAAATTTACAAATTCAACAAATGTACAAAAGAATCATTATAATAATCATGAATTATGCAATGAATCAAAATTACCCTTCAAGTTCTGGAGAGGAAATCAAACTTTGGAACTTATACAGATACATCATACCCCCAATCCATTATTAGAAACCTCTTAGAATAGAGACAGGAAGATCTGTTAGTTGAAAATTTTGTTTTAAAAATAACAAATTCATATAGGAAGATGCCATGACTTTAATTACAACTCATGAAAAAGTTTAGTACTCAACAGTAATTATAAACTAGGCTTCTCAATTACGGCACATCAGAATCTCCCAGAGAGCTTTCAAAAAAATACAGATGCTCAAGCTTTACCCTCTAGAAAGTCTGACCTAATTGGTTTGGGTGGGGTTTGGCATACTTTTTTAAAAGCTCTTCTGGAGATTTTATTATGCAGCCAGGATTAAGAATCACAGTCATATAGACTATAAATGGGAAATTAGGGACAATGATTATAGGAAGGAAAAAAGAATTAAAGTGTCAAGATACATTTGGTAATATACTGAATAGATAGATTTCACAAATATGTATTAAGATGTGTAAAACATAGCTCTTGTCCAAGACATTTAAATTCAAAGCCCAATAGAAAGATTTAAAGTAAAAACACAAACAATCATAAAACATGGTAGAAGGCTGTAAAATTTCATTAGAGAATATAAACGAAGTATTCTGGGAGCTCAGAAGTCACCAAAAAAGTTTACAAAAAAATATTTCAAAGTGAAAAAATACAGAAAGAATGAGAAAAAAGAAGACATACATAATCATTATTTGCTACTAACAACTAGAAAAAAACTGTGATGTTAGGTTAATAGTACACAGAAAAAATGGCACCCAAATAAAACTAGTAAAATTCTTTTTTGAAAATAGAGATTTGCATTTGTGGTAATTTAATTACTGAAAAATTTTCATATGAAAGTTCCCTTTAAAAGCAATAGAACCAGACTGGGCAACATAGCGAGACCTCAGCTCTACACAAAAATTTTAAAATTAGCCTGGCATGGCGACACAGACCTATAGTCCTAGCTACTCAGGAGGCTGGAGCAGGAGGATCACTTGAGACCAGGAGTTCAAGGCTACAGTTGAGCTATGATTACATCATTGCACTCCAGCGTGGGTGACAAAGCAAGACTATACGTATTATATTATACGTACATATATTTAATATATTCAGATATATTAAATATTTATATATGTTTATATATATACATTTAAGAGCATTTTTAAAAAGCAACAGAAAGAACATTACAGCCAAAAGCAAAACTTGGACTATGATCTATAAAATGGAAAGATTATTAACAAATTAATTCAAAAGAGTCCTTTGCCTGTCCTACTGAAAGATTTCTTATTTCAAGTAAGACCCTATGCTTAGTATATGGCCCACAAAATGACTAAAATTTGGACTCTGATATAAAAAAGACAAAAGAGTGTGAAAGTCAAGTAGAATATTTCTTATTTCCTAATGGGAAAGTATAATTATTTTAATAAACTAAGGAGAATGGCTTATAACCTAATGCTTTTGTTACCATAAGAGACCTCTAATACATATTTTCCTGGCTAAAAATCAATCTATAAAGCATCCAAAACTAATTCTTACGCTTCTAAAGTTAAATGGCCTTAAAAATATCTGCGAAGCTATATAAGAAAGTTACTAATGTTGATATTTAACAACCTTTAGTAAAAGGAAAGATAAAGAAAGTAAATCATCATATAGGATTTGACAGAAATTTAAAACAAACAGCAAACAAAAGAATGGGGCCATAATAACCAATCTTAAACTACTTCAAGTATGATTCAGTATTCTTCCTTGATTATAAAAACATTTTTTAGAGTATTTTTGTTTTTGAAAATTATTTGCTATATATTTATTAGAAGCTGACTCAGGTTCTGATACCAAATTTTGAAACAGTTATAAACATATTAGAAATGACATTTGATAGGAAACTTCACAGAAATGTTTTACATAAAGAAATAACATTCTTTACACATATGTTATTCTAAAAAAATAGATATTGAGCAAAATGTAGAAAATCAGAACATCTGAAAGTCTTTTTAAAAATAAAATACATTTTTAGCCAAGCACCGTGGCTCATGCCTGTAATCTCAGCACTCTGGGAGGCCAAGGAAGGCAGATGCCTTGAGTTCAAGAGTTCGAGACCAGCCTGGGCAACATGGCGAGACCCCATCTCTACTAAAAGTAAAAATTAGGCCAGGTGCGGTGGCTCATGCTTGTAATCCCAGCACTCTGGGAGGCCGAGACGGGCAGATCAAGAGGTCAGGAGTTCAAGACCAGCTTGGCCAACACAGCAAAACTCCATCTCTACTAAAAATACAAAAATTAGCTGGGGCTGGTGATGGGTACCTGTAATTCCAGCTACTCGGGAGGCCGAGGCAGGAGAATCGCTTGAACCCGGGAGGCAGAGGTTGAAGTGAGCCAAGTTCATGCCACTGCACTCCAGCCTGGGCAACAGAGCTAGCCTCTATTTCAAAAAATAAATAAATAAATAAAAATCATTTTTAAAAAGTAAAAATTAGCCAGGCATGCTGGTGCGTATTTTTAGTTCCATCTACTCAGGAGGCTGAGGTGACAGGATGGCTGGAGCTAGTGGTGGGGGGCAGGGAGCCTCGCAGGGGATGAGAGGTAGGGGCAGAGGTTGCAGTGAGCAGAAATCACACCACTGCACTCTAGCCTGGGCAACAGAGCAAGACCCTGTCTCAAAAAAAAACCCAAAAAACAAAAAAACAAATTTTTAAATGATGAATATTTTAAACTCTGAGTTAAGGTACAAGCAAAAAAGTAGCTTGAAAACAAAGGTAAGCTCTTCCTTGGGCTCAGAATAAATGTAAGATTATAAAATTTTTACTCTGTAACCCAATAAATCATAAACAATTGAGAATAAATAAATATCCAATCTGCTTCTTAAAATTACTTTTCATAAGTATTGACCATAAATTTATGAGTCAAAGAAAACAAAAATTAAATAAACTGCATGAACTTTGAGGTAACAATTAGAATAGTTTGAGAATTTGTGTTTGCAAAGCAGGCATTCAATCTTTGATTCTATTTCATATAAAATATCTAAAACCTAAGGTATTTTCAAAATAATAACAGGGGAAACTGGGTCTTTTCTATCACTATGTGGATTTCTTTTGCAGTTTGAAAAACAGCCTGCAAATCAGAAATGAATTTTAATAATTATTCAATTTTAAATCTATTAGAGACTTTTAACACAAACTTAATTTTAAATATACGGGTATTCTCTCCACCTTGACCTACCATTATGAAACAAAGCTATTTCAATATTTTCAAAATGTTATTTTTAATGTTGTAACTGGCTTTGCATTTATCTCATTTCCTACAATTTTAATTTTGCTTCTCCATCCAAATGTCTCTGTAAATATTATTCCTTATGATTTTCATTTTGCTAATACTAAAATATCAGAATAACATTATTAAATAGATGATCAATCTGGAAGAAAAAATATCCATTTAACTTTGAATACATTCACACTTTCAACATTACAGGCTAAAATTTATCCTTTAAAAATTTCTAACATTATTTCTAATGGCTTACTTAATGGACATACCGGAAACTATGAATGCCCTGAAGTTCCTGCTGTAGAACCTCTTGTGTTGTTGCTATTAAGTCCAACGCGCCAACAAATTCAGAAGTAGATAATAACACCTGTACTGTAGGCTGAGTCTGATGTACAGTGGCCATTAACTTCAGCTTATTGTACACTTTAACACAATTATTTCTGGTAAGTGCCAGTCTTAAAATGTGGAGTGATCCTTCACACATTACTTTATCAATCTGTGCAATTTTATCTCGAAGCATTTTTACAGCCTGGGAAGTTTTCTTGAGGTAGTCCTGCAACTCGTGTTGAGAGGTCATTGCATGAAAAAATGCTTCTGAACGTAGAGAAATCTGGTGAGCAATGTTTACTTCCACAATATCCAGATAATGGCTCAGCTTAAAAGGGGAGGAAAAAAAATGAAGTATTACAAGCATACCTTCCTTGATAATCCAAATACTTTATGAAAATGATACAAGATTTCTACATATACTTTAAATTCCATTGTGTGAATTGTTTGATTGTGAGATCCTTGAAATTGGGCACAACAAAATGGAAGGAAGATAAAAGGTACAGCCCAAAGATATAATGTAAGACAAAAGAGGACGAAGTGATTTACTTTCCTCCTCTGTTCCTGTCATTACCACCTTCCAAACACCAACTGCCTTCTAAAAGATAAGAGTACCCCACAGACATCTCAAATTACAATTCTAGTTTCAGATGTTCTAAGATCTGAGAGTGAAAGAGAATGATCTCCTTAGCCCCCAACAATATCACACATTGTGTATCTGACTAAATGGATGATCATAATTTCCATTTATTGACCTCCTCCTATGGATTAAGCACAGGTATTTTATACACATCTAATTTTTCTAGTTTTAACAATCTTGAAATATAGGTATTATCATCATTTTACAGATGAGGAAACACAGAGACTTGAACAAAGTCTCTCTGACTCAAAAACTGAAGCCATTTCTACTATTCCATTCTGCCTCAAAATGCTGAATAATCCAACATAAATTGATGGTTCAGTCACAAATTAAAAATAAAGTTTTGATTTTTTTCAGGCTCATTTTACATTTAAAAACTGATTCTTTTATCAAGTTGTAAAATTCAGTTTATTTTCAATGTATTTTCCTCTTAAAAGTTCAACAAATGCCTTTAACAATTAGCTGATATATATTTTACTAGTAGCATTACTAAGATTAATTTTTATGGTAATATATATTTTAAATGCTTTCTACATTTCAAATATAGACTTCTAAAACCTGATTTGACTTTTCTTCCTTTCTAACTGCATATACCTTCTTTGGCTATATTAGCTTTCCATTCTTCACTTTTTTACTTTGAGATTTTTTAACCCACAGCTCAGACTTCAGGCATTATCTCTGAATGTCTTAGGATAATTCATAGTTTCAAAGGGTTAATGGACTTTCAACATTTAGGTCTCATAAGATTAGAAGAGATTATTTGGTCATCAAATCTGTTTCCTTAAGGAAACAGAGTATCATTTATATCTTTAATAATGCTCCTTCAATAATCTTATAGTATCTAAATAGGTTACAAACAAGAAATTTTTCCACAGTTTAAATCTTGAGTTTATGCCTTTTTGCTCTTTCATCTTCAATATGGCTGTGAATTTATTCACTAAAAAAGCAAAATGGGCACAAATGTACTAGAGTAGAATGCAAGGTAATATGGACTCAATTCTCAGAATAGTAAATGGAGAATAGACAACTTTAGGACAGTGCTACCCAGAATGTGATTTATATGCTGCTGACAATCTGTGGACTGTTTAACAGGGCAATAATAAAATAAAGAATTTTGCTAGAAAGTAAATCAACTACATCATTAAGCACACTGGTTTTTTTTTTTTTTCAGACTTTCTTAATGAAGTAAGCAGTGCAGTGATTCACATTCCAGTACAAACTCCTTATTTTACTGCAAGCCAGCACTTTGCATAGCACAACAGAATACAAATTAATTCTAGTTATAGCATCCTTGCTCTTTAAAGCGAACACAATAAACCAGCTGTTGTCCATCATAAATGGAGTTTGAAAGTGCTCTCTTGGAATCCTGTCTTCTATTCCTATTCTAAGAATAGAGCAGAATGAAAAGGAGTCAGAATGTAAATATAGCTAATCTGATTCTGCAATTTACAAATAAAAAAGATTTCCTTTACTTTAGTACCTTTAAACTTTCAGCATTTCATTTGAGTTAAAAAGATTTTTTGAATTTTCAATAATCCATTGATTTACTCTTTTCAAGGCATAACATTTTTATAGTTTATTTCCTATTAAAATGATATAAAGGAAATAATTTTTAAATTATCTGTATTAAAAGTATCTGTAGGGCTGGGCACGGTGGCTCACACCTGTCATCTCAGCACTTTGAGAGGCCGAGGTGGACGGATCACAAGGTCAGGAGTTTGAGACTAGCCTGGCTAATATGGTGAAACCCCGTCTCTACTAAAAATACAAAAATTAGCTGGGCTTGGTGGCGGGCACCTGTAATCCCAGCTACTTGGGAGGCCAAGGCAGGAGAATGGCTTGAACCCAGAAAGCAGAGATTGCCCTTGAATCTGAAAAGTAGAGGATGCAATGAGCCAAGATCGCGCCACTGCCCTCCAGCCTGGGTGACAGAGTGAGACTCCGTCTCAAAAAAAAAAAAGTATCTGTATAGATTGATGAGACTTTTACTGGCTTTTGCTGTTTTTCTCTTTTTAAGGTATTATTCTATCAGGGGATATACTTAGAATACGAAAGCCTGTGTCTTGAGAAAGGCTGTGTCTCTAACCCCGTGGTTTTCGTCAGATTTATGAATTTGTTCTTACACATGGAAAAATCTTTTTATAGGTGAAAATGCTGCCAAAGGAAAAAGTCAGCTCATTTTCATTTTCAATTGTGAGAAAAGGAATACTCATGACTCTTTCCCTCCATTTCTTCTTCTCTCCTCTCCAAGCTAGTCTTTTCTTTAGTTTCTGACGAGGACTGGACCTAATTTATTGATGTCTTCCTGAGACAAGCTTTCAGATTGCCAGGGGATATCACTAAAGTAAAACAAAACCACTACTGCTCATTTTAAGAACCACCATCAGTTTCAGAAGAGCTCTAAACTGAATGCTATGAAAGAACAGATCAAATATCTTCAGATTTATAAGTAAATTTTATCTAAAACTTTGAATATTAAATGACTTTCAAGGTGTTGACTTCGAGACTACAGAACACTGTAAAATGTAAAGAACTGCTGGCTAATAACATGTAAAAGACTAGGCTTTGCAAAGCTACAAAAACAATAAAAATACTGTATTTCTTTAAGATATTTTTGTTTCAAAATAATCCTATGTGAAAATGAAGAAAAACAGTACCTTGGAAAAGATTGGTTTTATGTGCTTTAAATCATTCTTATAAAATTAGCCAATATGTAAATAAAACATCTGGGTTATATGCAAAGTAATTTATTGTGTAGGCTAATACAGCCTTTCAATTAAAATTCCATCAACTACCCTTTCAGGTAAGAAGCACTCAAATAGTTTTTCCTTGTTCATCTGTACAACTTGTGTTCCACTGAACCAAAACGCTGTTAGTTTATTAGTTAAGATTGAGAGGCTTATAGTTATCAGTAACAATAAAAATGGATTTAAATGTAGAACTTACAAAATAACTAAATCTGAACCCATGCAAACAGTACCATTTAACTAGAATAGTTTCCTACATAGAAAAAGTCAAAGAGAAATTACCTTTTCTTGAAGCAACTTTGAGGAAGCTGCATCACGATTTCCTTTTCCACCAGCAGTATTAAAATGAGACCATGGTAAAACTGAATTAAAAGTTAAGGAATCATCCAAGGCAAAATCTGGTTTCATAAAAATCTATTAAAAAATGCATTTCCTTCAATTAGATAAGTATTTGCTTTATATCCAATGTCTCTTCTAACATCATGATCATTAAACAAAATTAAAATGTATCTTGAGTATGAATGGCAAAAGCAAGTGAAAACGGCTGAGTTATTTACACAAATAACTAAGAAAAATGCAAATAACATCTCACCAACTTTAAAATACTCATAAAAGATAGAAAATGTTTTTTGCCTTTATCAATGGGGATGGTCATTCCATTAATACATGATCAAACCCACTAATGCAGTCCTACCAGGTACATACCAGAGGCAGATATAATACTTATCCTAAAATTTCCACATTTTGGCAGAAATGCCAAATATCAATTTCTCTAACTTACATTTCTATTTTTTCCTGCTCATAATTGTTTTGAAATTAGTTTAGATTAAGCATACAATAAATGTTAAAACCAAAACAAATTCAACTTTATGAATAGACTACTTTTCCCTTACATATCACAACCAGCTAAGCAATAAGACCTACCTGTTATATTTCATAAATATCCCTTGAATCCGTGCTTTCCTGTATCTCCACAGCATTCACTAGTTCAGCTATTCAATATCTCTGGTTTACAGTAAATAGCTATTTACTGATATCCTTCCCTAATAATCTATCCCCTATACTGCTGTTGGAGATACTCCTCTAAAATGTCAAGTGTAACTGTATTAACTTCCCTGTATAAAACTCTCAGTGGATTCCCATGACCCACAGACCTAACTATTTAGAATAGCATCCAAAACCCTTCATTGTTTTTCTGGACCCACTTACCTCTTTGTATCTTGTCACTCCCACTATTTACCCATTACACTCTAGCAATATTCAAATCTCTTCCATAATCTTAAAGTATGTAAATATTTATATACATACTTTTGGCCTAAAATGCCTTTTCTTTTACATTATCCTGAAGAGCATGACCCAATCAAAAGGGCAAATGTGTCCTTGTGCATGAATGACTGCCATCTCTGAACACAAATATATCATGAATACTTATTTATCTCATACTTCATAGAAATTATTTATTTAGTAAGCATATCTCCCCCTGGAGACCATATGTTCCTACAGGGTTAGATTTATAGCTTATTTTTGTATCTCTAGCACCTAGCATAGGGACTAAAACATGGTTTAATCAATTTATGTATTTATTTATATGCTGTATTTTATGTATTATTTTACCTATATACAAAAATTAGAATGAATATGGTAGAAAAAAATCTAACTAGAGACATGAGTAAATTTTCTAATCCCTGCTTTGGTATTATAACTAAAAGTATTGATTAATTCAATAAATATTTACTGTTTCTGATGCTAGGCACCGAAGGAGAAACAAAGATAATTCATTACAGAGATCCTAATCTCATGGATCTTCAATCTAAGGGATATGATAAAATATTATAAGGAGACCAGGCATGGTGGCTCACGCCTGTAATCCCAGCACTTCAGTAGGCCAGGTGGGCGGATCACTTGAAGTCAGGAGTTTCTCTGAGACCAGGCTAGCCTGGCCAACATGGCGAAACCCTGCCTCTACTAAAAATACAAAAATTAGCTGGGTGTGGTAGCAGGCACCTGTAATCCCAGCTACTCAGGAGGCTGAGGTAAGAGAATCACTTGAACCTGGGAGGCAAAGGTTACAGTGAGCCGAGATCGTGTCACTGCACACCAGTCTGAGTGACAGAGACTCTGTCTCAAAAAAAAAAAAAAAAAAAAAAAAAAATCTTATAAGAAGAGGGACAAATGCTTAAAGGGGTAGCAGAGGGATGAGGGAAGAGTCCCTGATAAAATGTTATGGAAATTTGGCAAAGGGGCCAACTATATTCTGTTGGGAAGAACAGGAAAGTGCCCATGTAAAGTTGCCATTTTAAGCAAAAGATTGTAGAGAATTAGATATAGGAAGATGAAGAAAAAGTCTTCCAGGATCAAGAAACAGTGCAAATAAAGCACAGAGCCATCAAAAAAAGTTTGGCTAAAGAATGTGCAAAGATTACATGAAAGGGAACAATGAGCCTTAAATGATAAAGTCTGAATTTTACTTTGTCAGACCAAATAAATGATATAAATAATATCCTTCTCCTTTTTTGGTGTCTTTCATCTTCTCTTTCTTACCCTAAAGAACAATTGTCATAGACCTATTTGAGAATCTGATGAAGGTAACTGACATTCTTCCCAGAAAAAAAAATGCATCTATTGCACATCTTGACAACATTTTTCATACAAAGTAAGCATCTCTTAATAATCTGAAGAGGTAGAATGATCAGCAAAAATTTGTATAATGGAAAGACTTAGAAATATTTGTAGGTTTCAGTGATGAGAAAGAGACTGATGATGCAAAAGAGAAACACCATTAAATACATGTCATTTTTGTCAATTAAAAACATTTTTCAATTTAAAAAAAAAAAAGGCCAGGCACGGTGGTTCACACCTATAAACCCAGCACTTTGGGAGGCTGAGGCAGGCAGATCACTTGAGGTCAGGAGTTCGAGACAAGCCTGGCCAACATGGTGAAACCCCATCTCTACTAAAAATACAAAAAAAAAAAAAAAAAAAAAAGAAAAGCTGGCCATGGTGGCACGCACTTGTAATTCTAGCTACTCGAGAGGCTGAGGTGGCAGAATCACTGGAACCCAAGAGACGGAGGTTACAGGGAACTGAGATTTTACCACTGCACTCTAGCTTGGGAGATAGAGTAAGTCTCTGTCTCAAAATCAATCAATCAATCAATCAATCAATCAATAAAGAGAAAGAAAGAAGAAAAATGATGCAACACAGCCCCAGAAGAGACAAAGTAGCCAGTGTCAAAAAAAAAAAAAAAAAAAAGAAAAAGAAAAAAAAGAAAAAAAGGCCAAATGAAAGCCCTTTGTAAGGCAAAATTAAAGATCAAATATTAAAAGGTAATATTCTCATGTTTAAGCTTTGTTACCTTAGGTACTTGTTCCAGATCTGTCCTGGATTTATCTATTAAAAAAAGAAGGCAAAATATTATTTTTAAAACTTGTTTTCATTTTACCTCCATAAAATACGTTTTGACAGATTCAGTATTGTTTTGGGTCACATCCAAATAACTACTTAAGTTTATTCCTTCAACAAGTATCTATCAAGCAACTATGGTATGTCTAGTAGTAGGCAAAGCACTGAACAAAACAATGTTTCAAGTAACTGTAATCAATTATATAGCAGCAATAAAACAACTAAATACATCTCAAATCTTTTTTAACTGGACATACAAAGCTTTATGCTATCTCAGTGGTCCCCAATTCCTGGGCTACGGACAGGTAGTAATCCACGGCCTGTTAGGAACCAGGAGGTGAGCAGGGAAAGCTTCATCTGTATTTACAGCCACTCCCCATGGCTCACATAACCATCTGAGCTCCACCTTCTGTGAGATTAGTGAAGGCATTAGATTCTCGTAGGAGCACAAACCCTAATGTGAACAGCACATGAGAGAGATCTAGGTTGCACACTCTTATAAGAATCTAATGTGGGCCAGGCGCAGTGGCTCACACTTGAAATCCCAGCACTTTCTGAGGCCGAGGCGGGTGAATCATGAGATCAGGAGATCGAGACCATCCTGGTCAACATGGTGAAACCCCGTCTCTACTAAAATACAAAAAAATTAGCCAGATTGCCTGAGGTCAGTTCGAGACCAGCCTGGTCAACACAGCGAAACCCCGTCTCTACTAAAAATACAAAAATTAGCTGGGCATGGTGGTGTATGCCTGTTGTCCCAGCTACTCAGGAGGCTGAGGCAGGAGATTCACTTGAACCCAGGAGGTAGAGGTTGCAGTGAGCCAAGATTGCGCCACTGCACTCCAGTCTGTGATAGGGCGAGACTCCGTCTCAAAAAAAAAAAAAAAAAAAGAATCTAATAATTTAATGCCTCATGATCTGTCATTGTCTTCCATCTCCCCCACATGGGACCATCTAGTTTCAGGAAAACAAGCTCAGGGCTCCCACTGACTCTACAGTATGGTGAGTTATAGAATTATTTCATTATATATCACAATGTAATAATAGTAGAAATAAAGTACACAATAAAGGTAATGCACTTGAATCATCCCAAAACTATCTCCCCTCATGCCTTGGTAGTGGAAAAACTGCTTTCCACAAAACCAGTCCCTGGTGACAAAGATTGAGGATCACTGTGCTATCTTTTTAAGTTTTGGTAAGATTAAATATGGCATGCTATGTTAATTTTTAAAAATGAATCAAATTCTAAAGTAGGAACACTGTTTTTACTGTTTAAAATATCTATCACTCCATCCAGAATTTCTTATGATCAAAGGTTGCTTTTTTATATCATATTAATTTTCTTCTCAGACATCTTAGTTTACATCACATACACACTTATCTTCAAATGAAGCTACCTTCATCCTGCCAACCCAAACTCAAATAAGATACCCCTCTCCTGTTCAAAACCAACCTTTCTGCACTTGGACTCCATTCCCTCCTGCCTCTTCTGTGAGCTTGCTTAATCAATTTACTGTCTATCTCTGTATCTTCACCCTCTTCCCTTATACTAGCTTTCTTATCTCTGTATATAAACATGCTCAGTTCTTTCCCACTAAACATATATATTTACATATATATGTATATACATGTATGTATATGTGTGTGTGTGTGTGTGTGTGTGTGTGTGTGTGTGTGCAGAGAGAGAGAGAGAGAGATCGATCTATATATCTATTTATATATAGAAAGAAAAAGATAAAACCCAGGACCAGGGCCAAGTTGAGGCAAGGGCAGGACCTCAGATGCAAAAGCACTCATTTTCAGGGATAGTCAAATGCCTCTCTTACCTCATCTAGACCTGGCCATGATAAGATATACTTCCACTCTGTTCCCTGTAGTCAATAATCTCAAATTGGCTAGGTGTGTTGGCTCATGCCTGTAATCCCAGCACTTTGGGAGGCTGAGGCCGGTGGATCACGAGGTCAGGAGTTCAACACCAGCATGGCAAACATGGTGAAACCCTGTCTCTACTAAAAATACAAAAATTAGCCAGGTGTGGTGGTGGGCACCTGTAATCCCAGCTACTTGGGAGGCTGAGGCAGAGAATTACTTGAACCCAGGAAGTGGAGGTTGCAGTGAGCCTAGATCGTACCATTGCACTCCAGCCTGGGCAACAGAGTGAGACTCTGTCTCAAAAAATAATAATCTCAAATCTTCTAGTGATATAATACTGTTAGTCTACATTTGTTCCTCTTGTAATCACTCCTTAATATATAGTATTGAAGTTTCTGGCACTGCCACTGCAGTCTAAATGCTCTCCCCTAAGACCTCCTAATTGCCAAAACAAAGGAGACTTCTCAGTGTACAAATGGATCTATCCCTGAAGTATTCTGACATTATAGACCAATTAACTGTTCTTACTTTTCTGAAACCCTCACTACCTTTAACTTCTAAGGTTCAATTCTCTCCTGGTTGACTTTCCTATCTCTCTGACCACTTTTTGTCTCCTTCATAGGTTATCTCATTTTCTGTCTGCCCCTTAAATGTGACAGCTTAATAGTGTTCCATCATCAGTCGTTTTTCCTATCATTACTAACATCTTCCCTGGGCAACCTCACCCAATGTCCTTGGATTCAACTACCATGCTACTGCCTAGCATACCTGTCTATGATGATGTCTACCATACCTACATCTTCAGCCTAAATCTTCAACCTGAACTCCAGGTTGCCAACCAGACAGGTCCTTCACTGCAAATCTGCAACTAAACTTGCCTCCATCTTCCTCAAAATTCCTCCTCCTATATTGCCTCTCTCACTGAATTGTACTGTCACCTACCCAGTTGTCCAAGCAAAAAGCCTGGGAATTGTCCTTGAATCATCTTGCTCCATTACCAACAACCGACTGGCCACCAAAACCTGTGTCTCAATCTCTGAGTTATTTCTTAAAGGCCTAATTTCCTCTTCATCTCCATTGTAACTGTTACTGGAATCATATCATTTCTCATTTGTATTACCACAGTAGCCTCCAATTGTCTCCTTGTCTCTAGTCTTATCATCATTCCATAATTCACTATCCACAACTGTTTTCCCATAAATGCATAATCATAAATCTGATCATCCCTAGTTAAAAATATTATGTAGCTTTATAGTGTCTTCAGGAAAAGTAAAATTCCTTACCATAGCATATAAGGTTCTTCATGATCTGACCCCTGCCTATGCTTCAGTCTCATCTCTTGCTCCCAGTAGAACCAACATATTAAATTCTTACAGTTCCTTGACCATTCTGTTCTCTCTTTATTCTGTGGCTTTGTATAAACTATTCTCTTTTCTTGGAATGCCTTCTCCCACATAAATGTTTCAAACTAACGGCTTTAAAACACATGTAATCACTGTCAACTCTAGGAATGCTTCTAAAACTAAGTTAGGCATGTTATACAATTTTACCACACTGAACTTACTCTTTAATATACAGTGATACAATTATTGGTTTATTTCTTTAACCTTCTTCAGGAGAACATCAGTTCTTTGAGGATCAAAGCTATTTTTTACTCATCTATAGATTTACTTTATGGTCTCACTACGTTACTCTTCTCAGACTCATAGGCTAAAGCAATCCTCCCACTTCAGTCTCCCAAGTAGCTGGGACTACAGGCACATGCCATCATGTCCAGGTTACACATCTATTTTTAAGCAACAATGAACATACCAAGTACAAAGATATTCAATCAATATTTGTTGAACTGAAGGGTTATACTACTGTCAGATCTATTTTTATCTTAAAAGTTTTTAGAAAATATTATAATCATAGATTACAAAACTTTTACTAGAAATAAAAATTACAGACATAGGAAATAAGGTCTCAAATTAAAGATTTTGTTCACTAATATTTATACTATGCTTTATTATCTATAAATAACACATATTCATACCATGAGTATGTAAAAGAGTCCTTTCAAAGGTATCTTTAGGAGGACAAATATTCTTGCATCTCTCATGAATCTTCTCTCTCTAATAAAAAGACAACGTGATCAATGCATGTGTAAACATGAGTATTCAAAGCATCAAAATGTTTTGCAACCAAGTATCAGAATATGCCATATTAGTCTTACAACTTTTATTTTTTTCCTTTGATCTTTTGTGTGTTTTTTTTTTTTTAAATTATTATTATACTTTAAGTTCTGGGATACATGTGCACAACCTGCATGTTTGTTACACAGGTATACACAGTGTCATGGTGTTTGCTGCACCCATTAACCTATCGTCTACATTAGGTATTTCTCCTAATGCTGTCCCTCCCTTGGCCCCCCACCTCCAAACAGGCCCCGGTGTGTGATGTTCCCCTCCCTGTGTCCATGTGTTCTCATTGTTTAACTCCCACTTATAAGTGAGAACACGTGGTGTTTGGTTTTCTGTTGCTGTGTTACTTCGTGGAGAATGATAGTTTCTAGCTTCATCCATGCCCCTGCAAAGGAAATGAACTCACCCCTTTTTATGGCTACATAGTATTCCATGGTGTATATGTGCCACATTTTCTTTATCCAGTCTGTTATTGATGGGCATTTGGGTTGGTTCCAAGTCTTTGCTATTGTGAACAGTGCCACAATAAATATATGTGTGCATGTGTCCTTATAGTGGAATGATTTATAATCCTTTGGGTGTATACCCAGTAATGGGCTTACTGAGTCAAATGGTATTTCTGGTTCTAGATCCTTGAGGAATCGCACACTGTCTTCCACCATGGGTGAACTAATTTACACTCCCACCAACAGTGTAAAAGCATTCCTATTTCTCCACATCCTCTCTAGCATCTGTTGTTTCCTGACTTTTTAATGATCACCATTCTAACTGGCATGAGATGATATCTCAATGTGGTTTTGATACGCTGATAAGCAACTTCAAGAAAGTCTCAGGATACAAAATCAATGTGCAAAAATCACAACATTCCTATACACTAATAACAGACAGAGAGCCAATCATGAGTGAACTCCCATTCACAACTGCTACAAAGAGAATAAAATACCTAGGAATACAACTAACAAGGGATGTGAAGGACCTCTTCAAGGAGAACTACAAACCACTGCTCAAGGAAATGAGAGGACACAAACAAATGGAAAAATATTCCATGCTAATGGATAGGAAGAATCAATATTGTGAAAATGGCCATACTGCCCAAAATTTACAGATTCAATGCTATCCCCAAC
>CAUYLG010054745.1:0-25297 GCA_963573385.1 Cacajao melanocephalus
GGAAAAGAAGAAGTCAAATTATCCTCCTTTGCTGACAATATCATTCTGTAACTAGAAAACCCTGAAGACTCTGCAAAAAGGCTTCTGGAATTGATAAATGAATTCAGTAAAGTTTCAGGCTACAAAATCATCATAGAAAAATCATAGCATTTCTATACACCAATAACAATCTAGCTGAGAATGAAATCAAGAAGGCCTCAGAATTTTTAAGGCTCCTCAGGCGGTTCCAATATGAAGAACCACGGGGAATGCATGTTTTCCAGTAGCTATTCCACACGAACTTACAACTAAGTCCCCCTGGCCCTCCATGTCTCACCATGTCTGTCCAGCCAATAGGGGAACAATGTCAGTGAGATACAAACCACCCTAGTTATAGATGACTCCACACTTTACCTGGTACCTTCCTCCCTGCGGACTCAGGAGCCTGCACCTCCTCTTCCACCCTAAGCATCCCCTCTCTACTCCTTTGCTTCCCTTCCGAACAGGCTCAGAAGAGATGAGAACCCCTCTGACTCTTTTCCTTCTAGATGTGGTTGTATTAACTCCCTGGGTCTCCTTCTAGGGCAGGGGTTATCAACCTTTGGCTGTAATGCAGAGTCGGCCTGGGCCCCACTCCAGAGTCTGATGTCATTGGTTTGAGATGCTGCCTGGGCACGGGCATTGTCACAGGATCCCCCCATGACTCACTGCGCAGCCCAGACCAGGACCACTGTTCTAAGATCTTTTCTTGTTCCCTCTTCCCTAAGGCTCTTGACTCTGACATTGTCTGCCCTTAAGCTGCAATTTCACTTCTCTAGTCACTTTCACCTTGAAAATTACAGTGCAGCGGAAGGCACCTGCTGCCCCTTTTGTCTTTATCCATTGCATCTAGCCTCCATCCAGATAATTCTTCTACAGCAGGTCCTTGAAAAGACACCAATCAAATATTCAAGCCTTAGCTCTCTTATCTGCAACATGAGGATAATCTCTCCTGCTGATGAACTTGAAGTGCCCCCTCCACAGAACAGGCAAAATAACCCAAGTGAGCTAGGGGCCCAAGTGTGCTAGGTCTCCCTCATGCCTTCACTTCAGGTCCAGCCCCACAGTGCAGACAGGGTCCCTCGCTCCGCCACCACCAACACTGACGTGGGGGTGGCAACAGGGATGCTCCATCATCTGAAAGCCAGCTCCTCAGACCAGGACAGAGGGCAGCATGAAGACCCCCCTTACATCTTGCCCACGACATGCTGGAGTGTCATCCTGATCCTTCTGCTTCCTTGGACACTGCTCCCAACTCAAACCACCTCTCATGTGCCCGGCCTTCCTGCTGTCCACCCCTCCTGTTGCCCGACACATCTTAGGCTGAGCTGTGGGTTGCTCCACTGGTTCTCAATCCTGCCTGAGCTCTGAAATCCCAATGCCAGAGATGGTAGTGGTCTGTGGTGCGGCCTGGGCTACTGCCAGTCCTCCACGTTCTCACCTGTACAGCCAAGGGTATGAACCACAGGATCTATCCTATTATGTGCACAACTAAGCAAGGCCTTTGTTATCTGATGCATCTGCCTGCTAAAATTTGCCTAGAAGAACATAAAGTACAGGCAGGAAAAAGCCAACCTATGCTTAGGAAGAAACTACCTGGCAGTGTCATTCATCAAATAGCTAAATGCACGATGACAGAAGGCCCATGCAAAGATGTCGATCTCAGGTTCAACCTTGTGGCAGAAACACTGGGTAGGAAACAAAGTTCCAGGAAGCTCTGAACAGAGCCAAGGGCCTTACGGGCAATGACTTATGTGCAACCTTAAAAACAGCTAGCTCGGCCGGGCGCGGTGGCTCACGCCTGTAATCCAAGCACTTTGGAGGCCAAGGCGGGCGGATCACCTGAGGTCAGGAGTTCAAGACCAGCCTGACTAACATGGTGAAACCCCATCTTTATAAAAAAAGAAAAAAAGGAAAAAAAAACCAGCTAGCTCACAACCATGGGCTAGGGACATGGGGCCGTTAGAGAGAAAGTACCCAGAGGGCATGGCACATGTACACATGCACACTCCCATGCCCAGAAGCACGTCTGAGTGGGGCAATGACACCTTAAAGGTGAGAGCCGATCTCTATACTACAGCTGGATGTGCAGCAATCATTGCGGGGTGTCTTTATTTTCATTTTTTTCAAAACTCCTTAGCCCTATTAAATTCAGCTGCCTAGAAATACTGAACTCACAAATAGCATGATAATGTTGAAGAGCCTACCCTAACAGATCCTATGAACAGGCAAACCCCCCTCTTTCCTAAGAAAATATATTCAAGTATCTTATATCACTAAGGACCTCTTCTGAGGAAAAGAAAAAAAGAAGTCAGAGAAAAAGAATTCCAGGCCCAACACAGTGGCTCATGCCTGTAATCCCAGCACTTTGGGAGGCTAAGGCAGCCAGATTACGAGGTCAGGAAATCAAGACGATCCTGGCTAACATGGTGAAACCCTGTCTCTACTAAAAATACAAAAAATTAGCTAGGTGTGGCAGCACATATCTGTAGTCCCAGCTACTCAGGAGGCTGAGGCAGAAGAATCGCTTGAACCTGGGGAGGCGGAGGCTGCAGTGAGCAGAGACTGCTACTGCACTCCGGCCTGGGCGACAAAGTGAGGCTCCATCTCAAAAAGAAAAAGAAAAAAAAAACTCCAAAGGGCTTTGTTGACAAAGGTATAAAGTAATACTCTATTCTATCCTTTATAACGTTGTTATCAGCTATGCCTGTTTGAACAGGTCGTTTCAGCCCCTCCCATCATTAGCTAACATGTATCAGACATATGACACATGCCAGGGACTGCGACAAGCTCTACACACTCATCACCTTTGTTTATGCCTCGCCACCCTAGAGGTGGACATAGTCCCATCCCCAGGGCTCAGGGAGGCTCTGTAGCTGGTACAGGGTCACATAGCAGAGTGGTAGAGGGACTGGCACTCACATCCCAGATTCAGTGTCTGGTGATGACCCATTTCTTGGTTTAGAGATGGTGCCTTCTAGCTATGTCCTAGGACGGTGAAAGGATGGAGAGAGCTCTCTGAGGTCTCATTTGTAAGGGCACTAATCCCATCTTAAGAGCTCCACCTTCAAGCTGTAATCACCTCTGGAAGGCCCCACCTGCTAATATCATCCTGTTGGTGACTCTGTTTCAACCTAAGGATTTGGGAGGGATACAAACATTTAAACCATAGCAAAATGCTATTATTCCAATTATATAAACAAAATGCAGCCAGGCACGAGGAGGTTCATGCCTATAATCCCAGCACTTTGGGAAGCTGAGGCAGGCAGATCACCTGAGTTCAGGAGAGAAGAGACCAGCCTGGCCTATACGGTGAAACCCCATCTCTACTAAAAATTCAAAATCTGAGGCCGGGCGCGGTGGCTCACGCCTGTATCTAAGCACTTTGGAGGCCAAGGCAGGCGGATCACCTGAGGTTGGGAGTTGAAGACCAGCCTGACCAACATGGTGAAACCCCATCTTTTAAAAAAAAAAAAAAATTCAAAATCTGCCGGGAGTAGGAGTGCTCGCCTGTAGTCCCAGCTACTCAAGAGGCTGGGGCAGGAAAATTACTTGAACCCGGGAGCTGGAGGTTGCAGTGAGCAGAGATCAGTCATTGCACTCCAGACTGGGCATTGCAACGGACTCCATTAAAAAAAAAAAAAATGAATGGATAATGCCAGGAAATCAAAACAAAAAGGTTAACTGTGGGATTATGAGTTCTTCTTTTTTATTTTTCCAATTTCCTACAATTGACATTTAGTTATAAACTCATGACAGAAAGCATCATTACATTTGTTTTCTCATTTAAATAGCTAGTTCATGACTGAAATAGATTTTTTCAAATAATACTTTATTGATGGTTTTGTTATGTTTCATTCCCAAGGACGGCCAGCCCTTCTGATAGCTTGGTTGCATGCATAAATGTAATACTATACATGAAACCAAAAGGCACAGTATTAAACTATTTGAGTTTTCAATTAAAGGCTTTAAAATAAATTTTTAAATAAAACAGTCCCCCTAGATTTTGAAGACAGATCCACTTCTGTTTTTCAACTGTGTGCAAGTCAGAGCAGCACCACCGCAAGCCCTTCACAGTGGTGTCAAACACTGATCAAGGTGTAAAATGTGCTCTGCCACAGCAGAGAATATAGACTTGTATGGTGGCATTTGTTGGAGAAAACATCAGGCCCAGCAGGTGGTACAGCAATGTGATGTGGATGTGTAAGCAGCTGCCAATCAAAGGCGAAAGGCATGGCACAGGGTCAAGACAGCCCCTGTGTTTATGAGAACACACATGGTAAAGGTCTTAGGAATAAATACGTAAAACAGAGCAGGAAGCTGGCCATGGTTGTACACACCTGTAGTCCAAGCCACTTGGGAGGCTGAGGCAGGAAGTTCACTTGAACCCAAGAGTTCAAGGCTGCAGTGAGCTATGATGACCACTGCACTCCAGCCTAGGCAACAGCCATCGCAACCAGCGTGGTGGAGTCTGCAGGCTTTTCTAGATAGAAGATCATATTGTCAGCCAGCAGGGATAACTGAACTTCCTCTTTTCCAATGTGGATGCCTTTTATTTCTTTCTCTTGCCTGATCACTCTGGCTAGGACTTCCAGCAGTATTCTGTGGTTGTACATAGTGCAAATTAGCACTGCAGCTAATTTGCTTAGCGACAGTGCTAGCAGTATTCAGAGTAGGCCACAACCACAAAAATACTGCGGAGCCACTGCCCCAAATGCAACTTCTCAAGCACCAGTGTGCACAGCTAAGTCACGTACCTGATCTCACCTGCCCCCCGCCACAATCTGTGGAAGCTGTGCTCTTGGGCTGTTTCACCCTGTGATTGAGTCTCATCACTACTCCAAAGACAGAATGTACTTCCCATGCACTGTTTGGAACAAATCACCTTAAGGGCTAGTATACTGCCACAGATATCGGTCTACCTTACCAAAAAAAGAGGAGGATTCAGTTGTTTGCTTTGTTTTGTTTGGGCTATACTTACAGGTACAGTTTTATGATGAAGGATACAACTCAGGAACAGCCACATGGAGGAAAAGGAAGGTCTTGCAGAGTCCCCGACAGGGAGCTTCCGTGGCCTCTCCTTCATGGCACATCAGCATACTCACCAACCAGGAAGCTACACCAAACCTCGATGTTTAGAGCAATGAAACTTATCAGTTTCATTATATAGGCAGGAGTGATTAAACTTCAGCCATGTGCTTGGACTCAATCTCCAGCCCCTGTTGTCCTGTCCCTGCATTCGTTATTTTGATAGAGAGCTGGTTGTTTAGATTCGGCAAGAGGCTCATGGAGTAAGAATTGAAGCCATAAACCTTCTGCCAACCAGTGAGCACTTCCTTCCCACTGCCACCAGATCTCCGACACCATACAAACACAAGGTCAGAGGCTGCCAGAAACAGCAGGAGAGAGGAAATGGAGGATTCATTATAATTGCCAACGGAAAAAGAATTCCAACCATTTCTCTTTCTGTACACACATGTATAAAAGAATTTTCATCATTACATAGGGCATTACAAGCAGTAGGTATCTAAGACAAGCTCATTTCCTATCTCAAGGCTCTATAATAAATGCTTCAAATTTCCTAAAAATAATTTCTGGAGAGTGCTATAAGGGTTGCTTGCAAGCTAACCAAGATGAAAACTACCACATTTCTAGTCCCCAAATCCAAAAATACAAATACTAAAAAACTCTTCAAATTTAAGAAAAAAACATGCTGTTAATGCAGTACACTCAGCTGGCTGAGGAGATGTGGCAAAGACTCTAAATAAACCCTCAGCTGAAATGATGAGGTCAGTTAGGGTTAAACCCCAAGAGCAGAGAACATCATCTCTAGAGCCCACCATAAGCCAAGCCTGAACTCATGGACCAGATCCAATGTGACTTTGTTCCCTAACTTTCTTGCAGACATGGTCTCTGTGTTGGTACACACCCAGGTCTATCAGCTACCAGGAGTACTTGCAGTTCATTACTTAGGAAGGTGTGGAAAAAAATACTACACTCAGAGAGTGATAAAGAGGCTGGGTGGCCAGGAATCCTCTTTCAAAGCATTTGGAGACGTGATAGGGCTTCCTACAACATCAGGACAAGAGGCCAAGTACTCCTCAAGTGAGTCAGAGCCCTTACCTTCCCATGGGCCTTAGAAACAAGCTCTTCAATAACCAAACTATCCCACGGATGAACAATCTAAGATCATCAAGGTTCGTGACATTTGTGTGTGAATCCATTTCCTCTGAGCAAATGATATTTTTATGCCTGTTTGAAAAACAAGCAGCCTCCCATGACAACTGCATTCATCATCCAAACAATCAAGCAGCCTCCGGTCACTCCTCCGGCCAACATCACTTCCAGCCAACAAGAGCAATCCGGCAAAGCAGCACCTACCGAGCCTGGGGGGCACCCGGGGCCAGGGTTCAGATTCTGACCACACAATCCCACATTCCTGAACCGGCTCCTGACAGCCACTCCCTTCTAAGAGTACACAAGAAAAATGGTTTTAAAAAAAAAAATCACATTTTCCAGGTCTAGTGCAGGCAGATATGAATAACATTCTTACAGATTTATGAAGCACTTGCAAAGTCAGGAATCTGAGAAAATTACACACACAGGCATTTACTCATACAGACACACACACAGGCCTACTTCCAGAAATTTTATTTCCACAAAGCACAGTATAGTGTAATTTATTAGAATGCCACTTATTTTAAAAATCTTTATTTCTGTTCCAAAGAAAGTCCTGGGTCAGCCTCATGCCCTTACTTCCAATGATCCCCCAAAAAACCAAGCCCCTAACCACAAGCACTCAAGAGCAGAAATAATGCATGTTAGGCAATGTTTCCTGTCTTTTTACACCTACTAATAGTGTGAAATCGCTTGCAGAGATGAGGTACAGAAGCCTTTATGGTGCAGCAATATGATGTAGAGCCCAAAGGCTTAGGGATATCTAAATGCACTGTTTAAAAACCATTACCTTTCTTAATGCCAGAGTGAGGCAGGGTAACCAATAGCCATACATTAAATTAAGAAACATTCCCAAACCTCATTTGAGTGCATAGCTCTTCCTTCATCCACCAGACATTTTAATTACTAGCATTACCAGAGAGTAACAAACTTGAACTCCATTCCCCCTCCCCTTGAGTCTCTGTTAGGTTATAATGCTGTCTTAGTCCATTTGTGTTGCTATAAAGGAATACCTGAGGCTGAGTCATTTATAAGGAAAAGACGTTTATTTGGCTCACAGGTCTGCAGGCTGTACAAGAAGCATGGTACTAGTATCTGTGTCTGGTGAGACCTCAGGAAGCTTCCACTCATGGTGGAAGGTGAAGGGAGCTGGCATATACGGAGATCACATGGTGGGAGAGAAAGGCAAGAAAGAGAGGAGATGGTGCCAGGCTCTTTTCAACAACCAGTTCTTGCAGGAATTCACTCTGATGAGAACAGCACCAAGACATTCATAAGGGATCCATTCCCACAACCCAAACACCTCCCACCAGGACCCATCTCCAATACTGGGCATCAAATTTCAACATGAAACTTGGTGGGGCCACACAAACCATATCCAAACCATAGCAAATGCTTTGAGGGTAAGAATTCTCTACCACAAGCATCTCTGCTGGGTACATATGTCCTTCCCATAAGCACTTGAGTGAGCACTAGTAACTAACCAGCATCACAGAAAGAGACAAGACACCAGGGCCCTGCTACCAACAGCTTGGCAAATCAGATGACCACAGTGGATCTCAATTTGAAAAATGGGGGTAACCAGGTGGCCTAGATAAATCTTAACATATATAGAGAGAGGTAAAGTAGGTGAAAGCCCTATGAAAAGTGCAATGCAATATGCAAACATATGATATTACTATTTTAATACTAACAAGCAATAAATGTTTCTCAAATATAGGAAGACTGGAAGAAGGAGGCATTACAAGCTAAGCTGGCTGTTCTTCCTTGGAGAAAACAAAGATTGATAAGTAAGTAATAACGACAGACAAGGTCAATTGTAAAAATGGCCAAGTCTTGAGGTGAGTGGAGCAAGAGAGTTTCTGTCCAATTCTTTGAAGACAGTTTCATTCTATTTCTGAGGAATCAAAAATCACATCCAATGCCCCTTCCACCTTCTCATTTCCTTGCCAGATAGGGATGGCCTATAGTCACAAAGGCTTGGGGGTTGATTTCCTCATAGGTACCGGAATTCTGGGCTAAAGACATAATTCAGGCCCCTGGTGGCAGAGCCTGGTGGCTCACACCTGTAACCCCAGCACTTTGGGAGGCTGAGGAGGGTGGATCAGGAGGTCAGGCATTCAAGACCAGCCTGGCCAACACAGTGAAACCCCATCTCTACTACAAATACAAAAAATTAGCCGGGCGTGGTGGTGGGGATCTGTAATCCCAGCTACTTGGGAGGCTGAGGCAGGAGAATCACTTGAACCTGGGAGGAGGAGGCTGCGGTGAGCTGAGATTGCGTCATTACACTCCAGCCCCAGTGACAGTGCGAGACTCAGTCTCAAAAAAAAAAAAAAAAAAAAGTAAGAAATTCAGGCCCCATATGGCCCTAAAGCAGCAGATCTTAGAATGACAAAAACTCCGTGTCTGGGCTTTTCGATCTCTCAGCTCACTTCATACGCCGCTGAGGAGATGGGCCTACCACATGTGGAAAACAGACTTCAGTATGTAGAAAAGAAAGCACTCTGCAGTCAAAAGAAGACTTCACACAAACGTTAACACTTTTTTTGAGACAGGGTATCATTCTGCTGCCCAGACTGGAGTGCAGCAGCATAATCACAGCTCACTGCAGTCTCAAACTCTTGGGCTCAAGCAATCCTCCCACCGCAGCCTCCCAGAGTGCTGGGATTTTAGGGTTAGCGACCACACCCCGCCTTGTTCACCTTTTAGCACGAGAAACCAGAGAGATGAGTCCAACCTCCTCATTGGATAAGTGAGGAACCTGAGCCTGGAGGAACTTGGAGGAGGATGTGAGGGTCGCAGATCCTGAGTCCTGCTCCAGGCTCTTCCCTTTGTTGCTGCTCCATGCTTTGGAAGCCTAGGACCACAAACATAGCTTACATAATTATTCCGTAACCACAAACAGGGAAGGATACACTGATGTTATCTAAGCACACTGGCAGTTAAGCACTGTCCCAGATACTTTAGATCCATTTTTCACCAATTACTCATAACATTCTTATTAGTTACATATTATTAACTCCCTTTAACAAAATAAGAAACCAAGGTCCAAGGTCATTCAGGTAATAAGAAAAAGATTTATTTTCTTTTCCACCTCCTATTAGTCCTATTGTTTCCCCTCAATAACACTTAGGTATAGATGCAACTGAGAACATGTTAGAAAAATCTACCAAATACAGATTGAGCATTCCACTCCATTTAGTTATGAAAAACAAAACTATATGAAATCCAAAACAAATGACTGAACAGTAAACCTGAAAATGCCCCAAATCAAATTCTAATTCTTACTATTTGTTTTTAAATTAACTGCAATGCACCTCTAAACAAGCTTCAGCTCTCTTCCAATTCTCCACTCAATCTTCCTGGGAAGAGAAATGAGGGTCTCAGAGCCAGGCTTAGGGTACTCAGGAAGCCAGGAACCCATGACAGGGGTCTCAGCCCCAGAAAACTCAGTACAATGCTAGCTAGACAGTCAAGTCCTCGGAGGCCAGGAGAGACTAAGAATCAAGTGCAAAAGTCTAGGATTGTCTCAAAAAACAAGCACAGAATCACCATATGATCCACCAATTCCACCTCTGGGTCTATACCCAAAAGGGAGACAGCAGGGTCTCAAACAAGCATTTGCACACCTGTTTTCATGGCAGCATTATTTGCAATAGCCAAAAGGTGGAAGTAACCCAGGGGTCCCTCAATGAATAAATGAATTTTTTTATTTGGTATATACATACAATGGAATATTATTAGCCTCAAATAATAATCCTTGAGAATCTTGAGAACCTTGATAACATTATACTAAGTGAAATAAGCCAGACACAGAAAGACAAATACTGTATGATTCTAATTATATGAGGATAGTCAACTTCATAGAGACAGAGAGTAGAATGGTGGTTACCATAGAGGGAGGGAGTAGGGGGAGTTATTATTTAACAGGTACAGACTTTCATTTGGAGAAGGTGAAAAAGTTCTAGAAATTAGATGGTGGTGATGAGTGCACAACACTGTGAATATATGTAGTGCCACTTAAAAATGGTTATGATGGTAAATCTTTATCACAGTTTTTGTGGGTTTTTTTTTTTTAATTGAGACAGAGTCTTGCTCTGTCACCCAGGCCAGAGGGCAGTGGCATGATCTTGGCTCACTGACAACCTCTGCCATTCATGTTCAAGCAATTCTCATGCTTCAGCCTCCCAAGTAGCTGGGACAACAGGCACACACCACCACATCCGGCCAATTTTTTTTGTATTTTTAGTAGAGACAGGGTTTTGCCATGTTGACCAGGCTGTTCTCGAACTCCTGACCTCAGATGATCCACCCGCCTTGGCCTCCCAAACTGCTGGGATTATAGGTGTGAGCCACATTATCCAGACCTTAACACAGTTTTTTAAAAATATCTGTTACTTAAACCATTAAACAAACAAACAAACAAGGGTTTCTACAGTCGCCAGCAAGAACAAAAGTAGCAGGAGAGATCTGAAGAGCCGAGGTGGGCTAGAGAAGGCAGCCAGGGGTACCCACGTTTCAGGGGTTTCTAGTTTTGCTAGAAAGGGCTAGCCAGAGTCAATAAGTGAAATCAAGCAAGAGCATCCTCCCTCAGACCAGTCACTGGACCTTTTCCTAGGCCCCAGCTTGTTCATCTGTAAAAAGCGATATGAGCTGGTGGGCTTCAAGACCCCAGGAAAGATGTTCATCCGGCCATGACCCTCAGAGCCACAATGACCAGGAGTTCCAATAATGAGCCGAAGGCCAGCCTTGCCATTAGGGTACTTGAACACACAACTGCTGGGGTTATTTTTAACTAAGAAAATGAGTCCACTGCATTCCAGTCACTTCCAGAAGGCTGCTGAGCTGCCTCCAAAAGGGAGTGAGGCCAGGGAGGCCTGGAAGCGTTGGCTGGGCCAGCTGTGCTGATACTTCATTGGCTTCGCAGGGCTGGCCAGCAAGACAGGTGCCTATATCCTGAGGCCTACTGCAGGGCCCCAGGGGGCTAAACCAAGCTGTGCTTCCCCCCACCAAGTCGGACCCTGGTAAAGGGAAGGGGTCAGAAAGACTTCCAGAAGCAGAAATTCCTCGTTCCAATGTTTTTGGGCCTGTCACAGAGCTTCCACATAACACAGCTAATGCAGGCAGGAACCTAAGAGACAGGGCTCAAAGGTCCTAAGCCCCTTGACTAGATATTTCCATTTCCAAGGGCAAGAAATACAAAAAGTCAGTTTTTTGTGGTTCAGTGAAAAGAGAAAAAACTGTTTTCATGAAATAAGTTTAAAATGATGCCCAGGCTGACATATTTAGGGGTCTTGGTGCACTTGGTGGTGCATATTTGAGAATTCCAACCCTAGATTAATCACTAGAGTAATCTTCAAGCTCCATGAGGGTAGGATCTAGTTTTGTTCGCTGCTACATCCAGGTGCCTGGGAGAGAGCAGGGCACTCAATGGCACACAGTAAATACCTGTTGTATGGCCTTCTTTTCCAAGATCTTCAATCTCTTACTATCTAACTGTTATTGGCCACAATCAAGCCCTAACCGAACACTGCAATAATGCATACACATTATATCAAAAAGTCCTGTGTGGAAGTCACTTAACTTTGGGAAGGGGGTAGACATACCTATATACACATGAAATGATACACAACCTGCCCCGCTGGGTGTGGCACCCAGGACCCCAGGAAACCTCACCTCTTTATTTTATTTATTTTAGAGAGATGGGGTCTTGCTGTTTCCCAGGCTGGTCTTGAACTCCTGGGCTTAAGCAATCCTCCCGCCTCAGCCCCCCAAGTAGCTAAGACTATATGCACGAGTCGCTAAGCCCGGCTCCCTTACCTCCTTTTTTTTTTTTTTTTTTTTTTGGGAGGCAGTCTTGCTCTGTCGCCAGGCTGGAGTGCAGTGGTGTGATCTCAGCTCACTGTAACCTCCACCTCCCAGGTTCAAGTGATCCTCCTGCCTCAGCCTCCCAAACAGCTGGGACTGCAGATGTACACCACCACCACACCCAGCTAATTTTTTGTCTTTTTAGTAGAGACAGGGTTTTACCATTTTGGCCAGGATGATCTGGACCTCTTGATCTCATGATCCGGATCTCTTGACCTCATGATCCACCCGCCTCGGCCTCCCAAATGCTGGGATTACAGGCATGAGCCACCATGCCCAGCCTCCCTTACCTCTTTAAAAACAAGTTCCAAAAATAGTTGTCCAATGACAAAAGCAGGGAGTAGCTAGTTTCAGACTTACAATAAAGTTACTTTTCTGCAGAAATTTCCTAAATAAAGGATTTTTTAAAATACAGGTATATTTTACCTTTTGTTAATACAGACTAAAAATACTTCAATTAAAGTAGACGGGTACTTCCAGATTCACACTTAAACTGGATTTGCATGTTCATTTCATGTTTTATTTGGAAATAAAGTCAAACTTAACGGAAAACTAAAAGAACTAAAATAAGACAGAATACTCATCCAGTCTCTGCCAAGATTCAGAATCATCTACTGTGAGCAGCTTACCCTATTCGCTGTATCATTTGCTATTTTTCTTCCTCTCAATGATACGAGATATGATATAATCACACACACACACACACACACACACACACACACATATACACATACACTTTTCTAAATCATTTTAGGGGAAGCCTGTTCCTATGAATGGGGACACTGTCATACACAAAAGAGCAGTCATCAACTCCAGTGGATTTTACACGTGTAGACTTGCATCTGTCCTTCATATGCCAATGCTGTGGGGTGACTCCATGATGTCTTTTATAGAGCCTGCTCCCTCCAGTACAGTATGTATTCTGTGGTTGCGTATTACATTGAGTTACCATCTCTCTTTAGTCTCCTTTAATAAAGAACTTTTCCACACACAGCCCGTCTTTCTCTTTTATGACTTTGACATTTTTGAAGATATTAAGTCCCCATCCCCTCCCTATTTCATGTTTGACAATTTTGATCAAATTGTTTTGTTTGAGATAGGGTCTCACTCTGTTGCAGTGGCATAAACACAGCTCACTGCAGCCTCAACCTCTTGGGCTCAGGCGATCCTCCCACCTTTGCCTCCCAAGTAACTAGGACTATGGCCATATGCCACCACACTCAGCTATTTTTTGTTTGTTTTTCAATTTTTTGTAGAGGCAGGGTCTCCCTATATAAGTTCAGGCTGGTCTTGAACTCCTGGGCCCAAGTGATCCGCCTGCCTCAGCCTCCGAAAGTGCTGGGATTACAGGGATGAGCCACCATGTCTGTTTTTAGTTTGTAATAAAAATATTTTTGTATCTGAATACTATTACCTTATTCAAATTTATAGATGTTTTTATAAATTTTTAACAGTTTGCTTTTACTTAAAATATACACCTCTCTGAAGACATAAGCAATAAGAAAATTGTCTAACTTAGACAATTCCGATTCTAAGTACAACTTTTCAGGAATCCATATAGAAATATTAAACATATAGCATGCTAGAACAAGCACTGCCAAATGCTTCTGGGATCATGATCTCTTTTTGTGTGAGTCCACTCACCATTCAAGTCTCTCTCTGAGATATTCGCTCCCTTCCCCTCTTCCTCTCTCCCCTCTTTCCCTCTTCCCTCTTTCCCTGTCTTGGCCCACTTGGGATGCTATAACAATATCTCCACTGTCTGGATAGCTTACAAATAACATAAATTTACTTCCCACAGTTCTGGAAGCTGGTAAGTCCAAGATCAAGGCACCAGCAGATTTGGTGTCTGGTGAGGGGGATTTACAGATGGTGGCTTCACACTGTGTCTTCACAAGGTGGAAAGGGATAGGGAGCTCTCTGGGGTCTCTTTCTAAGGGCACTAATCACAGTCAGGAAGGCTCTACCCTCATAACCTAACCACCTCCAAGGAATCTACCTCACTACTATCACCTTCGGGATTTGTATTTGTCTGTTTTCACTCTGCTATTAATATAAAGAACTTGCCTGAGACTGGGCAATTAATAAAGGAAAGAGGTTTAACTGACTCACAGTTCTGCATGGCTTGCGAGGCCGCAGGAAATGTACAACCATGGGGGAAGGCTAAGGGGAAGCAGGCACCTTCTTCACAAGACAGCAGGACAGAGAGAGTGTTGAAAGAGGAGCTATCAAACACTTATAAAACCATCAGATCTCATGAGAACTCCTAACATGAGAACAGCATGGAGGAAAACCACACCAATGATCCAATCGCCTCCCTCCTTCAACATATGGGGATTACAATTTGAGATGAGATTTGTGTGGGGACACAGAGACAAACCATATCAGGGTTAGAATTTCAACAAAGGAATTTGGAGGGGGGACATAAATATTTACACCAAAGCACTACCTCCCTCTCTTCTCTCTCCCTCTCACAGACACACACACACACACACACACACACACACACACACACACACACATTCTAATGATCATTCTGGTATAAATAGATGCTAACCTTTGGAGCCTCTGTCAGGTCTTGGGTCTTAGTATAACTTCAAGCACCATCAATACTAATCAGATCTCTGGCTTTGCCTAAGTTAAAGTCTTTATAATTTCAGTTCAAAGAAAGTAAACAAATTTACATTACATTACGTGATTCTAACTTGTCTTAGCTCAGGCTGCTATAACAAACTATCACAGACTGAGTGGCTTAAACTGCAGACATTTATTTTCTCATGGCTCTGGAGGCTGGAAGTCTAAAATCAAGGGGCTAGCAAATTTGATACCTAGTGAGGGTTCTCTCCTTGGCTTGCAGACAGCCACCTTCTCATAGTGTCCTGAAATGGCACAGAGGGTAAGCTCTCTTGACTGTCTCTCTTCATATAATGGCACCAGCCCTACAGGATCAGGGCCCTGCCCTTAGGGCTTCAGTTAACCTTAGTTACCTCCCTGCAGCGCTATGTTCAAATACAATCACACTGGAGATCAGAGCTTCAGCACAGTAATTTGGGGGGTAGGGGGATACATTCAATCCACAACATAACTTTTGGTATTAAAGCAGAATGTTGAAATCTGGCTTTCCAGGTTGCACATGAAGTTAAAACCAAACAGAAAAAAGTTTTTACAGTAAGATACACATCCTGTCAAAGAGAACCTTCCAGTTCTACAAGAGGCTCTCTAGCCCCTTTTCTCCTCTAATCCAAATGTTTTATTTGGCTACATGAAGACAAGAAAAAGGCAGAAAGATGAAACAACATCTGCTTATGACAGACCTTTTTGTTATAAGCCATCTGAATAGCAGAAAACATAATTGTAGCTCAACTAAAAAAAAACAAAATAAAGTAAAAATAAAAACACCACCAACCTCACCTAACAGCAATTCCCCATTATGCCTACCAAATGTAGGCATAATCACTCCTGGCCTCACCTGGCTGTGAAGCCACTTCAGGTGCTCTAAGTGGAGGTACAGCTGGCGGTACCCCAAACAGGTCCCGTGAATTCATCACATTCAGTAATATACACTGACCAAACACAGAGTGGAGAACAACAATTCACACAAACTGCCCGCTGTCAGGGAGGACAGGCCCTGGCCTGAGTTCATGGAAAGGCTGGAATTCCCTCGCTATCTAGGGGTCCTCACTTCCCAGCTCTCCTGATAACATCCACAGACTGCAAAAAGACAGGGGGCTCACTGATTTCTGCAGTCATTTTTACCTCAAGCAATGTTTGTTCTTCATGTTGATTTTGGAACCTGATTTTGCTTGGATGTTTGTCTCATACAGGTGTCATGTTGAAATTTGGTTTCTTGGTTTTTGTTTGTTTTTGAGAAGGGTCTCACTGTCACATTGGCTTGGTTCATTGAAACCTCTGCCTTCAGGGCTCAAGCGATCCTCCCACCTCAGCTTCCGAAGTAGCTGAGACTACAGGCGGGCACCACCAGGCCTGGCTAATTTTTGTATTTTTTTGTAGAGACAGGGTTTCACCATGTTGCCTAGACTGGTCTCCAATTCCTGGACTCAAGTGATCTGGCAGTCTTCTGCCTCCCAAAGTGCTGGGATTACTGAATGAGCCACAGTCCTGGGCTCCTGTTGAAATTTGATCTCCAGTGTTGAAGGTGGAGCCTGGTGGGAGGTGTCTGGGCCGTGGGGTGGATCCCTCATGAATGGCTTGGTGCTGTCTTGGTGGTAATAACTGAGTTTTCACTCTAGTAGTTCCTGTGAGAACTGATTGTTAAAAAGAGCCTGGCACTTCCCTGCTCCCTCACAATGTGATCTCTGTACACAGAGGCTCCTTTTCACCTTCCATCATGAGTGGAAGCTTTCTGAGGCCTCACCAGAAGCAGATGCCAGGACCATGATTCTTGTACAGCCTGCAAGCCAAATAAACTTCTTTTTTTTAGAACTTACCCAGCCTCTGGTATTTCCAAGGACAGAGAGAGAACCGAAACCCCACATTAACAGGCAGCTACATTATACTGGGATTAAACAGAGTCCAATTTGGAACCTAAGTGAGCATCAAAGCCTTCCTTTACCTCAAAAACCTAACGGAAGCTACAGGTTAAAATAAAAACACACAAGTGTGGACACCTGTACCTACCTACAGAGTTTTGGGACGCTGGTTTTACCAAGATCTAGTCTGACCCTTCACTCCAGCCAATCCCTTGCCATGGCTGAATCCTTGACGATGGATGATCACGAGCTATATATTCTGAAAGCAATCTTAATGCCTTGTTTCACATTTATTTTTAATTATAACAACAAAAGAGCAACATAACAGATACTCAGAACTCACTTAGCTCTCTATGCTTCGGTGGTGGGTAAAATACCTACATCTCCAGCTGAGGCTGTGCAATGCTGTTTATGGCTTTTTAAAGTGTTTCTGTCATGTAAACACTGTTTTTCAATTGAAAAAGCCTAAAAGCTGCTTCCAAACCATTCATCACTAAGCAAATCCCATTTTGAAAATGCCACTACATGTCTTTATTAAAACTTCCCGACATCTCAACCAATGGACCACATATTGATCTAAAACCCTATGAAATGGATCCAATAATTCAGAATAGCCCAACTTCCTGGTCGGCCTAATACACAGAAACTTCTGTAATTCACAGAGATGACTTTTAATCTGTATTGTTCTTCTGGAAACAGATATTTTTTGAATCCTGACAGCATTATTTCTAACAAAATATTATATACATCTATGAAGCTGAGAAACATATTGAGTGAAGCCACATCAGATTCCTACCACCATCTACCCCAGACAAGACAGTACAAGGGCATCCCACACGCAGGCTCCATGTGACATCAAATGCCAAATAAGTAACATTACATTTTTAAGCTGCCATAGTCTCCTCAAAGAACTCCTTTTGCCAGGTGAAAACATCACTGTCTAGTGCTAAGCCAACAGCCTTGGGTTCTGTATGAGTTCTTTTACTGCTATAAAGAAATAACCCAAGACTGGGTAATTTATAAAGAAGTTTAATTGGCTCACATTTCCACAGGCTATACAGGAAGCATGGCTGGAGAAGTGTCAGGGGGTTTTTACTCATGGCAGAAGGCAAAGTGAGAGCAGCCATCTTCATATGATCAAAGCAGGAGGAAGAGGGAGACAGGAAAGGTGCTACACACTTTTCAACAACCAGATCTTAGGAGAAGTCTATCACAAGAACAGCACCAGAGGGGAAATCCGCCCTCATGATCCAATCACCTCCCACCAGGTCCCACTTCCAACACTGGGGATTACAATTCGGCTTGAGAATTGGTGGGGACACAGATCCAAACCACATCAGGTTCCATTTAAATTAGTTAATTCTTTGGGTGGCAAAAGAAAAAACATCCTTTGCTACTCACATTTGTGACACCAAGTGTATGGGGGTTTTCCCATACCAACCAATTCTCCAGCTCTCCAGACATCACTGGGTGTTCTACAATTCCATTCAATTCTGACACTAACTACCTGAAATTAGTGCAGGTTAAAGGCTTGGTCCCATAAGACTGGCCCCTATCCAGATGCCAATTGCAAGCCCAAGGTGGTCACCTGCACTTCTGACCAACCAGCTATAAGTCAGGGGTTCCCATAACCTCCTCCTTGGGTTTGGTAATTGGCTGGGATGGCTCACAGAACTCAGGGAAACACATTTCCCAGCTTATTATGTGATAAAGAATACAATAAAGGATACAGAAGATACCCAGATGAAGAGGTACACAGGGCGAGGTGTACGGGAGGGGATGGGGCACTTTCCCTGACCTCTCTGGGTGGGCTACCCTCCATGTGTTCAGCAGCCGTGGAGTTTCCCGAACCCCAGAATCCAGTGATTCTTAAGGAGGCTTCATCACCTGAGCATGAATATCATTAACTAATCTCCAGACCCTGCCCCTTCCCAGAGGATGGAAGTGGAACTATAATCCCCAAGTTCCAAATCTGTTCTTTCTGGTGACCAGTCTCCACCCAGGAGCCCACCAAGAGCCACCTCATTAGAACAAAAGATGCTCCCATCTCCCAGGATATTCCAAAGGATTAGGAGCTCTGTGCCAGGAACAAAAAGCAGAGCCCAAAAGAGAATACATTTCTTCCACACATATTTTTTTTCAGTAGTGAGTACTAATCTCATTTCTAAAACAACACTCCTCAGGAACTGGCTCCCGAGGTTCCCTCACCTAGATGCCTTATCTGCTCCCTCGACCTATTCAAATCTTTCCCCAAAACGTCTCAAGACCCAGCAGCTCTGCCCCAAATCGACAATACCTGTAGATCCAGAATTTAAGAGACTCCATTCATTAACAAACATTGACAAATAATAAATACGTAACCAAAAAAAAAAACACACACACACACCACCACATCCCACCTTGAGAAGGCTGCCTTCACCCACCATCCCTACTTCCTTGCCACCCTCCGGTCTCCAGCCCGCTCCCATGCCACATCTCCCTGCACTCAAGCTGCTGTGGCTGAGGTTGCCGGGGTCTTTCTAGCCTTTTCCATACTGCACTGCAGAGGGGATCCCTCCCTCCTTCTCACATACACTTCCTCCTCCTGGCTTCAGGGAAAATACAACGCTGAAGCCCTCCTGCCCCTTGCCCATGCCTTGGTCCCCTCTGCCCTTTCCTCCTCTCCAGGCCTTTCTAGACAACTGCTAGGGATCTCAGACTTAACTTGTCCAAAATGACTTTCAAAGGTCTCACTCAGGACCTTTGCACATGCCATTGCCTCTGCTCAGGCAGCTCTTTTCCTAACTTCTCACCAGCCACCACCCTGCAGGCCTCAGTGGAGATCACAGGTCCTCAGAGACAGGCTCCCTGATGTTCCAACCCAAATTCGTTTCCTTGTTATTCTCTCTCACATCCCCTGGCACTCACCACCACTGACAACTCTGTGTTTCATGACTTAACATCACCACACCACCACGACTACGAACTCCACCTCTCCTAAGCTGTGTGACGGCACAGGGCCTGGCACTGGTGAATGAAATGCTCTTTGAGATTCTTTCTGCTGCTTTATCTATAAGTAATTTAATTGATTTAACCAATATATCTAGAAAACATAACATCTAGAAAACATGAAGCATAAAACCTCCCCCTTAGCAAAAACTGTTTTACTGTTTTTACTGCAATTGTTGCTATTGTTTTGCAGGTTAATAAACCGAGACCCTATAAAGAGTGGGTTATGGTCACAGAAACCCTCTTTAAAGTTGAGAAAGAAGACAAAGATAACGAGCTTACAACTCTAAACCTATTGCCTCTATTGAGAGAGGGAATAAAATCCAGAACAGATATCTTTGATTTCAAATAAAAGTACATGACTAAATTAGATGCATTTCTGAAAACAGTTCTAAGTCTCTGTGAAATGACACACCCCACACATGCTAGACATTTTGAAGGCTAAATATAGCACACCAAGAGGACAAATAGCTGACACACAGGTGTCCGGGGAAAATCATGGTCCCTGGGCAATGAGGGAACACAGCTTCAATGCCTTCTTAACTGCCACTACCCAGAGTTGCCAACCAGAAAAAATTCCAAGCTCTCCCTGAGTTTAGATTCTGTCTGCATTATATCAACGTTACAGGTGCATGTCAATTAGCATATAATTCTGCAAGGCTCAAGAGAAACACAAACAGTCCCCTTATCCCTTGCTGCTCCCACTTCCCAATTCCCCAAAGGCAACCTCTTCCAACACTTAGTGGATTCTTTTTGTACCCATCTTTGCATCTCCAAATAATACATTCATATGACTACTAGTTGAATTTTTTTTTTTTTTTTGAGACGGAGTTTCACTCTTCTCCCCAGGCTGGAGTGCAATCTTGGCTCTCTGCAACCTCCGCCTCCCAAGTTCAAGCGATTCTCCTGCCTCAGCCTCTCCAGTAGTTGGAATTACAGGCACACGCCACCACCCTGGCTAATTTTTGTATTTTTAGTAGAGACAAGCTTTTACCACGTTGGCCAGGCTGGTCTCGAACCTCTGACCTCAGGTGATCTGCCTGCCTCAGCCTCCCAAAGTGCTAGGATTACAGGTGTGAGCCACCGCACCTGGCTGACTTCTTGAATATTTAGGCATTAGCTGTCAACTTTCAGAAATGGTAGCTTCAGCTCCCTTTCATTGACTACCACCATCACCCAACACTCACACCCCAGGTATGCAATAATTTTGGTTAGATCACGAGTCAGTATTTACATTATTATAACTACAAAAACATTAGCAAGAGCTGAATTTTGCAGTAAAACTACAAGACTTTTCCCACCCTACACAACTTTTAAATTTTCCCTGAAATTAACAACTGTCCCACAATTTCTGGCTTACTCAGCTTTCTATCTGTGGATAATCTATCCACAAATTCTCCCCTGAAATACACATTTTCATTCAATACATGCAAACACACTACACAGTCTATCACTTTCTCCTCTGCTAAAGTTGTCCTGCAGCCTCCTGCGAGGCTCCAATCTAAACTGAACGCTAGGTCGGGGGAGGGAAGGAGAGAGAAGGAGAGAGGTTCCAACTGACGTCTCAGGATTTCCCTTCGCCATCATCTTCGAGATCCCCCTCCCAGCATCTCTTCTTAAGTAACAAAAAGAACTAACTCTGAAGGAAAAAGATCTTGCCAGAAAAGGTCTAGGTAAATTAATTAATTAAAACAAAAGGGAAAAGACTGATACATCTGACTGCATGAAAATTAAGAATGTGAGTTCTTCAAAAACCTACATGAAAATAAAAGGCCTGACTTTTAAAAAATACATACAATTGAAAAAGAATACAGAAAAACCTCACAAGGGTGCACACACATGGCTCATAAAAAAACCTAAATAAGAAAAAGACAGATAACCCAATAGAAAAAATGAGCAAATGACACAAATATTTCTCAGAAGGAAAAACAAATGCTTAATAAACATATAAACATATTCTCATCTTTATTAGTAATATTGAGAAATAGTATCTCAGTGGTTCTAAGATACTATGTAAATAACTACCAGTTTGGCAAAAAGTAACATCTCTGAAAATATCAAGCATTAGCAAGGATGTACCACGGTGGGGAGTTTTTTCTTAGAGACAGTGGTCTCACTATGTTGCCCAGGCCGGACTTTAACTCCTGGGTTCAAGCAATCCACCTGCCTCTCCCTCCCAATTAGATGGGATTACAGGCATGCACCATCGTGCTCTGCTTGGAAACAATTCGGAATTATCGAGAAAGGTCAAAAATGCACGTCGCCATGACTCAGTACTAGGGCTGTTGACAAATGTCCCAGTTCTCCTCAGAAGAGACCCCTGCTAGCCCTCACTAAATATACAATATGTGGGAGAAATAAGTTCATGTGTCAGGGTGTTTGTTACTGTAGCATAACCTAACTCATCCTGATGCATACAACCAACAAGGTCACTCATAGATATAGTCTCTAGTGTAATGTATACCTGTGTGAACACTATAGAAAAATGCTCGCAGCAGCTTTATTCACTAAAACAACTAGAACCCAAATATCCACGGACAGGAGAATGAATAAATAATAATATATTCACTCAATGGATTACTATACAACAATGAAAATGAATGAATTATGGCAGCTCCCATGGTTCAATATGAGAAAAACAATGTTGGGGGCAGAGTGATCAAGTGACAGAAAAATACATAAACTATGAATAAAAGTAAAGTATATTTTTTAAATAAAATTACAAAAACACACAAAAAACTAAACCAGATATTGATTAGGAATACATATAAATGTGTTAAAACTATAAAGAAAAGCAAGTCAATGTTACATAACTCCGGGTAGTGGTGCCCACAAGGAAGGAAGGGAAATATAATCAGGAAAACACAGAAGGGGGTCTCTCAGGCATAGGATATACTCTTATTTTTTAGTTACAGGTGGTAGATATATAGTGTTTACTCCATCACCTACAACTTACCTTAAATACACTTATGCATACGGAAAAGTCCATAACTAAAAAAACCACAAAATGCAGTACCTTTTCAAAAGTAGATCTTATGAAGGTACTGTTTACTTTGTTGTTGATTTTTCTTTCCTTTTTTTTTTTTTTAGTAAAAAGCAGGAAGCAGAAAAATGATAAAATCCAGTAGAATGACTCATTAAATGTTAAAGAATATGAATGACTCAAATTCACACATCTGTGATTATTGGCTGGTGATACATTATAGAAATAAGTCTGGCATGAAATCATTTACATAAAGGTTACCAATAGGCAGTTTTTTTTTTTTTTTTCCCCCCTTCTAGGCAGGGTCTCACTCTGATGCCCAGGCTGGAGTGCAGCTCACTGCAGCCTCAACCTTCAGGGCTCAGGTGATTCTCCCACCTCAGCCTCCCAAGTAGCTGGGACTACAGGCACACGCCACCATGCTTAGCTAATTCTTTTTTTCTATTTTTTTTTGTAGAGACAGAATTTTTTTTGTAGAGCCATGATGCCCAGGCTGGTCTTAAACTCCTGGGCTCAAGCAATCCGCCCACCTTGGCTCCTAAAGTGTTAGGATTACAGGCGAGAGCCACCTGGCCCACCTGGCCCAGCATCAACAGGTAGTCCTAACAGCTGGGCTGATTCAGCCACAAACTACTGCTAGACCTTACAGCACACAGCGCTGGTGTGAGCCAGTTAAGAACAACACTCTATTATTTATTCTTGCACTCTATATAATTTCCATTTCCAGGATGATACATACAAAACACTTCTCAACTGCACAGTTTCACATCTTTCAATTTTACTTGATATGTACAATTTGGTATCTCCTACATGATATCTACATGAAATTTGTAATTGATCTACTCAAGACTGCACTACTTGATGTCTACACCCATGTATTCAACCAATATTTATCAAGAGTGCTCTGGTGACAAGAACCATCAGCACTAAAGACACAGCAGAGAGGGGAACAGATCGGTGACCTTCCTCCTGGAGCTGAGGATCTGGTTCACCCTAAACAGATAAAGCCTCAAGGAGCCTCTTGATGACTACAGTTGTGGGAGTAGGGGAAGGGTCAGGTACATCTCCAGAAAATAGAGCTCAGGCTGAGCCCCAAAGGTTCACAACAATTAGCCAGATGCTTGGGAGCTGGGGAGGAGACAGCCATGAGGGTCCTGGGAGAGAAAAGTGCCAACATGCTGCAGGGTCCGTGCTTAAGAGCAGAAGGTAGAAGACAAGCAACCCGAGAGGTGGTGCAGGGGGAGCTCCTGCAACCCCCAGAAGTGATTAAACTATGCTCACGGTTGCTTTTTAATACAATTGATGTAAGTTTTTTAAAATAGGGGGAAAAATCCATGCCGAAAAAATTAACAGATTTACTTTCATTTTAAATAAACTCCTCCATTATCCAATGCCACCTAGAATGTGGAGTCAAGTAAAATCCTTCTGCTTTCACTGCTAGTAAATGAATTCTTTACAAGCTTCCAGCCTCTCAATAATTTTCAGCCCTTCCTAAGGAGCTCCAATTAGGCAGAAAAAGCCACCCTCCAGTACCCCACCACCTGCACAATTTGTACCTTATATTATTTCCTGGAGTGACACAGTCCGTGCCTTGTTTGATTACCTAATTACAAATACATTGCCCTTATTATGCACTCATGAAATTCAACTCTTGGAAATCTCAAGGCTTTTATTAATAGCTTATCAGCCCCTAAAGATGTATGTTGTTTAACTTATTTAATTTTTCAGATTTATACTCCTAAAATCAAACTACTTTCTTTATTTGTTCTTTTCTATTGTGCTTTTAAGAAAAAAGCCCAAAGCATGTAAGACTCTAGAGCCAACATCTGGGACTTCTGTGCAATGCAACAGGCTGCCCTGTTGAGTCAAAGACTTTCACTGCTGGAGGAGACAAAATTCACCAACAAATTCAGCAATATGAGCAGGACTCCGGCCAACCTCAGACAGACCAGCCAAGAAATGCAACATCCATACTGAGCTTCATCAGTTTCCAACCTCCGACAGAGTCCTTCTGAGCAAGCCTTGTAACCCCATGTGAATCCTTAGCCTGTCAGTTTTGCCTCCCCCAGTCTTTGGGACACTCTGCCAAAGGCAACAGGTGATTCGATTCACTGAAGGCAAAACAGGAGCACTCACACTCAACGTTTGAAACAAGGTGAAGCTCCCTCTACTTACTACGATTTAATGTGGTCAGACTAGCCGTGTGCCCAAATCCCATAAAAACTCCTTTCTCTTGAACAATATTTAGCCCAAGCTGTTATTTATTTCATCTCTTAATTACATGTATGAAATACTGCATTAGGGGAGAGAGATCCAAGATGGCCGATTAGCAGCGGCTCAGGATTGTAGCTCCCAGTGAAAGCGCAGAGAGCGAGTGGATACTGCACTTTCAGATGAATTTTTGTCACCCACAGACCGGGAGATTCCCGGCGGAGGAGCCACATGGGTCGCCAGCACGACTCTTTTGGCCAGCGTGGCACTTCTCGGTGCGGAGTATACAGGACGGGGTGCCCTTTGAGTCGGGCTCCGCTGGTCCCATCTCCACAAGGAGAACAATTGGAAGCACTGAGGACTGACAGTTTCACAGTAAGCACAGCTGAATCCGGGAAGGCCTAGCTCTGTGGGGAAGGGGCATCCGCCAAAGGAAAACTAAGAAACAGAAAAAACTTCATCACCAACAAGCCTGACGTCCACTCAGACCCAATCTGAAAGTCGGCAATTACAAAGACGACAGGTGGATAAATCCACAAAAATGGGAAGAAACCAGTGC